>CAJQZM010041574.1:4900-24976 GCA_907164665.1 Colias nastes | reverse complement strand
TTGCTGATTAAATTTACAATGTGTTTCAGTAATGTATGAAATTAATACTTTACATGTGACAGTAAGTAATTAAAAGTGTGTGTCGAGCACACGTGTCAGAAGTGAAACTTCCTTGGCAAGATTCTAAGTTACCAAAAACGTCGCCTTACTCCATAACGTGAGGGTATTGCCATGACGCGACATTGAAATATTACTCTCAACGCACATCAATAAGTTTTACTTAAAAAAATATTTGAATATATATCACAAGAATGTGATCTTTGTCCAATTTTAAAGATAAAAATGAACATCTATGTTAGTAGAAGGTATTTCATAGTTATGGTACATGCAACATTCGTAGGTTTATAAAAGCAAATATTTCATATTAAAGTTTGAAATACGTTATTCGTATATTAAAATACACATAAACCGTAACATAACACTCTCTAGAGCACTCAAACAAATGCTCAATTCATAACAATCTAATGAAAAATACACATTAATAGTATAAAAGCTAAAATAAACACTTAATAGTAAATAAAAGCAGTATTGAGATGCTCAATAACCTAGTGTGCGGGTCGTGTGTACGTTACCTTTGGTCGGCTAAAGAAGAGTGCACACTGTATGATTTTAATATAAGTAGATAAGTTTATACGTGAAACTAGAAATAGAATTTACAAAATGAACCGTAATAGACGGCTTAAATTTTCAGAGATTATGTAATTTCGAAAATATTACAACAAATTGTAAAAATCGAGACTAAGCTACGATTGGCACAGTCATAAATTGGATGGGCTACATACTATCTATGTTAATTATTTTTATATTTATATCTTTAACTGTTAAATACTTTTAGTATATAGCGTGATATTGAATTATGACTTTAGTTATGAATTAGGCTAGTTACACATGAACAACAACAACCCCTAATAAATACGACTTTCGTCAATTTTCTATCAGTGAGCACTCGACCTTCACCCGTGAAGTTAATTTCCGTAGCAAGGCATTAATATAGCTCAGCTGAGAGTTGACAGAAACGTTCGGAAATACCGAATCACTTGCACTGGGTAATGTCTTAATATATTATGACTTAGGTTAGACCGTTAGAATAATCGAGATTTGGGTCAAGGATATCATAATTATGTATTTCATCGTACGAATTATGGACTTTATTACTTTGTTCTAATCCATACTTACTTAATAATAAATGCGAAAGTAACTCTGTCTGTCTGTCTGTTACTCAATCACGCCTTAACTACTGAACCAATTTGCATGAAATTTGGTATAGAGATATTTTGATACCCGAGAAAGGACATAGGATAGGTTTTATCCCGGAAATTCTACGGGAACGGGAACTATGCGGGTTTTTCTTTGACTGCGCGGGCGATGCCGCGGGTGGAAAGCTAGTAGCAAATAAATTACAAACTAATGGGTTTTAAAATAATGTGTGATATTTCACACGTGGCTGAAATTGCAAGGGCAGATATAAGATGATTATTTTGTTCTATGATAACTTTTGAAATTTAATTCTATTTTGGTATTGTTAGAAGTGTTCTGATTGACATTTCAATTAGGCTTTCTGTATAGGACTCGTTCTTTCCATTTATTTTTTGTATTCTTAGTTGAAATTTCAAAATCGTTCATAATATTTATTGCCGTTTCAAGAATGTAGTTTAGATAATGAAAAGATTATTTATTTGATTATCACAATAGCCTGTATTTGTTCCTACTGCATAATCCATCACGCTGGCCAAGTGCGGGTTGGCAGATGTCACATGTCGTCGAACTTTTGTTTCTTGGATATGCCTTTTACCGATTTTACCCTGTGGTTTTCTGAACCTTTAAAGCATTATTATTTATTTACATCAATCACGCATTCATATTCATAGCAAGTCACAAACAATTTGAAAGTGACAACATAAAGACGCGAGCAAATAAACTTTTCATCTTGTATATTTGAAATTCATTAGGAATTTTACCTTGAATATGATTCTCATATTGAAAAAGTTTCTATTGAATGTTCAAGTACTTACGTCGCTATTGAAGTACTATCTTGGTAATAGCTTGCTTTCAGATTTGATACGAGAGACTTGCGTGGTTCAAATGGTGGGTAAATATTATGTTATTGTGTGATTCTTTGAAATATCAATGTGAGATACTTTTTTTTAAAAAGGAAGGAATAGAGGTTGATAATAATTTAAACGGTAGGTATGTATATTTCATAAAGAGCAGGTATTTTATAAAATGTTTTGATTATTTTTCAGATTGTCCGTTGTCAACACAGGTTTTCAAAGGTATAATTTTTTGACCGGTCGTACTCGGTAAATTTCTAGTATTCAAAATATTAAATTTGCTTAGTCGTAAATAAACAAAGCGATTACGGAAAATAATGGATTTATGATGCTTTCATTTACCTAAGAATTATCATATTTATTCTGTAAAATTTTATGTACCTAGGAAACAGTTAATGAGATGAATGATATTTAATATTTCCCGAGTGAGAATATATCCTTCGCACAAGGGCAGTATAAATAAGGAAAATAAACAAAGGCTAATTAATAAATAAATACAAGTTACGTTAATATATTTACAATAGAGATTTAGGGCTACAAGAGGTCAGTTTTGTAAGGTTACAGTGCGTGTAATTTTCGACTTTCTTCTTCTATTTAAATCAAATGGATTCTTCCACAATATTAAGAGCCCTTCAATAAGAAGCCTATAGTGTCTTCCAGAAGGACACATTTGAGCATCTAGAAAGTAATATAAACCACAGATATAAACTACCCAATTCAATATGGACATATTCGACCTAACACAAGATAGTCTGGTTGTCCGTCTCGCATAAAGCATAATTATATAATAAAAATCAATGAAACGTACCAAGCTATAGACGGCATGTGGACGGCATAAATATTTTATAGCTAGTATGGTAACATAATGAGAAAAATATGAATGATATCATAAAGCAGTCTGGCTTGGAGCCAACGAATGTGCTTATCGGTTACTGTATTATAAATGCCGCAAATAACAGTTTTGCCGCCTCTTTTATAGGAATATTTAAATAGAGTTATATCACAGGCTACTAAATAGAAATTACGAAAGTTATATCAGAGTTATATGTCAACATAAATTAGAACAAAGGATTAATTTATAAAAATCAAATCATGAATAATTTTAATAAGAAGTTGAAGTCTCAATATGGGGCCAAAACAATCTTGTTCAGTTTAACCCCTCAAAGACGCAAGTTTGCGCATTTTCAGCTAAAAAGAGGTCTTTTGCAGTGTCACCTACATTCCAGAATACTCCTCTCAAAGCCACGCCATGCATCGGAATTCTCGGTATCGACATTGCGAGTGACGTACAATTCCGCGGTCATCTGGAAGACAAGGCTAAATTAGCCTCTAAGAAACTTGGGGTGCTCGCAAGAGCGAGACAGTACTTCACGCCAGCTCATCGCCTACTACTCTACAAGGCTCAAGTTCGGCCACACATGGAGTACTGTTCTCACCTATGGGCTGGAGCACCCCAGTATCAGCTACTTCCATTTGATCGCCTTCAGCGTCGTGCCTGCCGCATTGTCGACCTACCTGAGCTCACCGATCGGCTGGATCCTCTGGCTTTGAGGCGCGATGTTGCGACTCTATGCGTATTTTATCGCATATGAGTGTTCTGAGGAACTATTTGTCTTAATACCACCTGCAGAATTCCACCACCGCACTGCCCGACACAAGCAAAAATATCATCCACACCACCTGGATGCATGGCGCTCCTCAACCGTGCGTTTCTCACGGCACTTCCTGCCCCGAGCCACACTCCTGTGGAACAAATTACCACCTTCCGTGTTCCCCAACCAGTACGACATGGGAACCTTCAAACAAAGAGCCTACACCTTCCTGAAAACCCAACATCCTTCTTAAAGCCGGCAATACGATCGCAGTGTTCCCAGCGCTGTGATCGTCATGGGCGGCGTCTATCACCTACCACCAAGTGAGTCGCCAGCCCTATTGCTAGGGTTATTATAAAAAAAAAAAAAAAAAAAAAGATTTCATAAGCTTTAAAATACAATAACAATTACAAAATTATGATAAGTGTGTGTGTTTAAAATGATACGTAAAAGCAACTAAATCGAAAACTGAAATATAGTTTCAGATTTTCAGCTGCAAAGGCTTATTAATGACACCCGTTTATCCAGGTAATAACATAACTTTAAACTATAGTCAATATATAAAAGTAATATTACTATATCATAGTCGTAGCACGTCCTAGTTCGCAATAATGTTTGCACATAAAACCACAAAGGTTCTACATCAAGAGGTCGGTTATAATGACTTCTTAAAGACGCCTACACATTATTTTGCCGTTATTCATTGTGTACAAGCCCTATTGTTATTAGAGGATCTACTTATGACACCTGTTTGTGATGTACAACCCTCATAATATTAATCTTTGGAGTGTGTACGTGACATGAACTAGGATGTTAAGTTATATTTATCTCGTATTGTATAAGACTTATACAATACGTTATATAAATTACTTGTAAACACTAATATAATATAACTAGCTGTGCCCTGCGGTTTGCTCCACTCCTGTTAGTCTTAGCGTGATTTGTGATATATAGCCTATAGCCTTCCTCGATAAATGGGCTATCTAACACCGAAAGAATTTTTCAAAACGGACCAGTAGTTCCTGAGATTAGCGCGTTCAAACAAACAAACAAACTCTTCAGCTTTATAATATTAGTATAGATGACTTATATACATACTTAGATAGTAACGTACACACACTTGTGATATTAAAAGCTTGTTTAGGTGGTAGAGGTTATCTTTTTTACTTCAAATTGCATTTAAATAAATAAATAACTTTCTTATTTGTGTAAATAATACAAATGTTAATTAATAGTATTATCGTTTCAAACTTCCATATGCCGATTGTTTATTACATTTCGCGTACCTACAAAACATTTTTTACAAAATAAGATGAATGATTTAACAAATTTCTCAATATACACATTTAAAGCATTTTTATTTCGTTCAAGTTTATCCTATATTAGTAGTACAATAATAATCATCTCTTAGTTAGACGTGATACAAAAATACCCATGTTTTGCCCTTTATATAATTTAAAGGCTTATCAATTATAGGCTTTTATCTTGTTTTATTTTCTCGAAACACACATTTTTCATTCTATTTATAGATTAAAATGCATGCAAATCTGTTCAGCGCTTCGGGCTAGAAAATTGAACAGATAGACTGATGGAGTGATTTTCACATTGCGAATAATAATGTTTAAGTAAAAGTCAAACTTGTACAACAGACAAATATACTCATTACAACTGTTAAAAATTGCCACAATAAAACCTACGCTAAAAAAATAATTCAAGAAAGTACCAAAATTGGGCATAACTTTAATATTACCACCAGAGGTTTGTATTTATTCATAAACGAAAAATCTAATATTGTGGGCCTCTGATGGAGCGAGCCCACTCATCTCAATTACCTTTGACATACAGCCTCTAATAAAAATGTTGGATTAAATTCTCTTCTCACTGAATCCTGAAATATCCTTTCGTGTACACGTAATATCTGACGTGTGCTTATGGTTTTATAATGCTTGTAGGTTTGCCTTTTGATTCGGTTAAATTATATGGAAAAAAATAATCATTATAATTAGTAACATGGCCTTTTGTTCTCCATTAATGTCGAAGACACACTGACTATTTTTTTTGAAAGCTCTGACAATTTAAAGAATTTTTAGTTTTTTTCTTAATAATAACAAAAAATAATTTTATGTGTATCGGTAACAACAATGTATAAAATGCTTTATATAGTCACTTGTCTGGTAAAATAAAACAATTCTTTGTTAAAACCCTCTCGATAATTAATTAAAACATTGTTAAGCCCATCTTGTTTACAGTAAAACCGAACCGTTCCTTCTCTGCATATTAAGGTGATTGCTACGATCTGTTCCCAGCCAATGTCCCGCTAGATGGCGCTGAATTCTACATTTCTAGTTTATTTGAGTTTTTGCGTAATTGGAAAAGATTAAGGTCGTAGGAATAGTCATGGCGGTTACTGAATATTATATTTTATTGAAATATGTCATATCATTGCCTTAAAATCCACCCAATTCGGTAAAAAAATGCATTATAACATCTGTCATTGCATACAGGGTCGTTTACACACACAGACGTATACAAAAATGATAAAGATTTAAGTCTAGATGGCGTGAATGTAAAACAAGTAGGATTGTTATAAAAATAAAAGTTATATTTGTTGGCGTAAACTATTTTGTTGTAATTTTGGGAAATAAATAATGTCAAAATTGATTACAATAAAACGCAGTTTTATTTTATTACATTACACTATTGTTTTTTTTATCAAAACATGTATTTGAAGTAGCATATACCTATGATATAATATTATGCTAAGAATAATTATTCATACAACAACAAATCTAAAACACTATTTACTATGGAAAAAAACCAGGAAGGTGAAAAAGATATTTACGATTTCGACGCACTCGACTTTTAGTAAAATATAGTAGGTAAAAATTAAACAATGGTAATGTAAATTCTAAACAAACTACTACCAAAATACAATTAGAACAAAAATCATTTGACTTGTTTATTTCACCCAGAGGCCAGAGGCGGCTCGTGACAAAATTGTATAGGTGTTCACTTGAAATAAAACAACGAAAATACAATAGCGTTCGGGATGATTTATTACAAAAAAATGAGCACCACATTTTATAAATGTCTATAACACTAAAAATTACAAAGTACAGGCTATTTCAAAACGAATTCAATGACTAGGTATCAATAATTAGTAAATCACCGAATTTGCATTCGCGAGCGTAGGTATCCATAGTGTTTGTCACTGACGGTCACTGACCTCTATAACTTATAGTTATAGAGGTCAGTGGTGTTTGTTGTGTAAACATGTATGTATTTGAGTAGTTAGTAGCATATTATATTCTGAATTTCTGATCCATGCCTATTCACTCAAAACTAATAACACTAATGATTTGTAACAGTAAATTATTTCAATAGGTAGGTATTTGAACATTTCCCAACAAGACGTAAGAATAATTATTCGTAGGTATACAAGATACAATAACAAATCTAATACACTATTTATTATTTTATTATTTACTAGCGGTCCGCCCCGGCTTCGCCCGTGGTACATGTTTACGTTTTCTCTCCATAAGAAGTAATAGCTAGAGAGCTAGCGCAAAGCTACCTGTATGTATTTGACCAGACCTGGATTTTTGTGTGTTGATTCCCCTATACCTACTATACATGAGATGAGGAGTCACTAAGCCCAGAGTGGTGGACGGGGCGCGCGCTTAGGTAAGACAGGTGGAAATTTTTGGCGAACTTTGAAACCATTTGACCACGTCTGCCATTTTGATATTTGAAAATAGATTATTATTACTATCGGAAAATAACAATGGCAGACCATTATCACGCGGATAACATTCTGGCAGACACTTATGAAAGTGCTGAAAAAAATACAATTTTGAAAGTATTTGACCAGATCTGCCATTCATATATTTTATTTATTAGGGTCTTAAAAACTTATTTTCGAAACGGCAGACATTTTCATTGCGTACAGACTTCAGCAGACAACAAAACTTTACAGACTTCAGCAGTCAACAAGACTTAGCTTCTACATGGTCAGATGTATATATGTATTACGTTCCCTGACCTTACATCAATGATTTACTTTATTAATGTTTTTATGGTCATTTACATTTAATTTTGAAAACTATGGAATAAAATTTATAAATTTGATGATACAAAACTAAATATACATTTGTAAAGAATCTCAAATATAAAGTTGTGTTGCAAATAACAAATCATCATTTAAATATTTAGTTTATTTCTTTATTTAAGAAACAATTAACAATTACAAAACAACATAAAAAAACACGCATGCATTTATTGAAATGTTCATTCATCATCACTATCGTATGGCGTTGTGTGACTCGTCTTCATAATCCATTGAATCGGATTCTGTAAAAGTAAAACGTAAATTATATAATAAAAGAAATGAGTAAAGTCAAAAATAATTATTAAAGAGTTAATCATTATAAACTTACCTAGTAAGGCAATGCCTTTGATGTCGCACGATGCCGCCGCGCCGCCAGTGTAGGTACTTCTGCTGCTACATGAAAATATGCTAGGGTTGCAACAAATGGGAAATAAAACAATTGTGATTATTACTATTATGATGTAATCATTTATTCATATGTACATTCAAAACAATTGCGATTATTAAATCTGATGTAATTATTTTTTCATAAATATATAATTATTATTAATTACATAATATATTGCACTGTGAAATATTTACGTATCACTTTATTTTTGATGTTCTTAATTGTCTTTTATAAAATTTAAGTGACGCATTCGCATTGGGATCAACAATCCGATAAGAAAAGAATGGAGACAACATATACATAGCTTTGATTTCAATTCTACAGATACAAAATATTATACAATCTATCTAAAATGATACAACGGATGTTTCCTGCGTTTTCTCGTCAAAATACCGAAACAACGTAATTATTGTATAGTAGTTGGGCGTGAAAGTAAAAAAACAAATGAAAAGTGTTTTCCATATGATTATTTATTAAATTTACGCGATTAAGAATAATTTCAACGATACAATTTAGTAACCGAGAATTCAGAGGATTAAAGAAAATACCTGCCTGATCATTTTATCAAACTCTAAAAGAATTATGGTTATTTCGCATCACTCGGTTTATTAGTTTGGTAATAATTATTAAAGGTAGTTACAACCCTAGCCATTGAGTCGAACGGTAGGCAACACAATATCGACTTTGTGCGGGTACATATGGTACATTTCTTCTTGCTGTGAAGCGTAATTATTATTATTAAGATTTTTTAGGCTATTTTGAATCAGCTGTTCTAATTTAATTCTAGAAATTTATTAAAACGTGATTTTTTTAAAAGTATATTATGAGTTTATAAATACCTCAACCAATAGTTATTGTGTCCTATCCTCATTTCTTTATATCTTGGTACCTAGTTAACTAAAGTGTTAAATTTACATAACCTCAACAACAACATTTACACTGCCACTGCACTAAAACTAATATGGAATCCATCACACAGTCTATTGATCAGATGTTTGAAGTGTTTAACCACAGAATGGATGAGTTCCAAAAGGATCTCCAGACAATTTCAACAGCCCCAATGGGTAGCCCGTCTTCTAAATTAGCGTCTGACTTTACAGTCTTTCGCACATTTGTCTTGACATCACTACAGTGTCTACAGTCTGAGGTTATCCTCCTGAGTAACAAAACAAAAGTACCTACGACGGACGACCACGCTTCGAGTTGCCAAACACACAGCCAAACAACAATAATGAGTAATAAATTGTTTACAAAAAAAACAAGTTTTCCATTTTTCTGTATGAGTAGACAGAACTTCAAAACGCCACCTGCTACGGTTTATATTATGAACGATGGTTATAAAAATAAAAGTTATATTTGTTGGTGTAAACTATTTTATTGATCAATAATTTTGGAATTTAAAACTGTCAACATTGATTACAATAAAACGCAGTTTTATTTTATTACACTATTGTTTTTTTATCAAAACATGTATTTGAAGTACCATATAATATTATGCTGATCCAAGCATTTTCACTCAAAACTAATATCACTAATGATTTGTAAAAGTAAATTATTTCAATATACATTTCATAACCAACAAGTAAGAATAATTATTATTATTCCTACCTACAACAACAAACCTAAAACACTATTTACTATGGGAAAATAACCAGGAAGGTGAAAAACATTATATTACCTATTATTTACGATTTCGACGCACTCGACTTTTAGTAAAATATAGTAGGTAAACATAATATTATGGTTTTGATTTTTGCTACTAGTATAAGAAAACTGCGTGTTCAAACTACCTACTTGTTTGTCTGTCTGAAAATTCGGAAGTACTTTGGTAGTTTACCGATTTATAATAATATTGTATATATCGTTGTTTAAAAAATATTCAAACACAATAAAATATGATATACTGATTTTTCACTGGTTTCAGTGATGAACTGATGAGTCAATGTTAGCCACTATACTTTCGTCATACGTGTGTATGATTGATGTGATTTGCAACGTGGTGATATTTCAGAAAAATCACGGGTCAAATTGTCCCACCGAAAATATAACTGCGTTATAAGAATAACTATACCTACGATAAATTATACATAATACAATATAGTCTCAAATGCATACTAGTGAAATATTTTATTTGAATCAATAAAATAAAAAAAAAAATAAAAAATAATAATAATACAAAAATAAATTCACAACACAAGAAAATCCGCGCGCAAATCATAGCGCGTGACAATGAAATCAAGAACTTTCGAGCCGACGCGACGCGGACGACGAAGGAGCCTAACAAAAGTACCTACAATCATAGGCGGCTCGTGACAAAATTGTATGGCCGTGTTCACTTGAAATAAAACAACGAAAATAGGTACCTACAATAGCGTTAGCAGTACAAAAAAAATGAGCACCACATTATAAATGTCTATTTATACACTAAAAATTATAGAGTATTTCAAAACGAATTCAATTATTATTTAGCAATAATTAGAAAATCCCCGAATTTGCATTCGTGATCGTATTCATAGTGTTTGTCTACACTAATATTATAAAGAGGAAAACTTTGTTTGTTTGTTTGATTGTAATGAATAGGCTCATAAACTACTGGACATTTTACCAATGTTTGCAAGTTTGTGATTACTTTGATAGTTTACCGATTTATAATAATTGTATACTTATATCATTGTTTAAAAATATTCAAACACAATATGATATAGGTACTGATTTATCACTGGTTTCAGTGATGAACTGATGAGTCAATGTTAGCCACAATACTAATCACTTTCGTCATACATGTGTATGAACTATGATTGATGTGATTTGCAATGTGGTGAAATTTCATAAAAATCACGGGCCAATTTTTTGTTTTGAATCCCACCGAAAATACATATATTACTAATTGCATTATTAGAATAATTAATTACTATACCCACGATCAATTATTACAATTTACAATATAGTCTCAAATGCATACTAGAGAAACATTGCAATTTGAATCAATTAAAATGCATAGCATACAAAAATAAATTCACAACACAAGAAATTCCGCGCGCAAATCATAGCGCGTGTCAATGAAATCAAGAATGTAATTTTATATCAAGCCGACGCGACGACGACGCCGAACTAAAGTACCTACAGTACCATTTACCTTCAGTGTACAATACAGTTTACAGACCTACGACGGACGAACAATAATGAGTAATAAATTGTTTACAAAAAAAAACATAGTTTCTAAGGTCATTAGTTTTATTTTATTTTATTGTTATTTTCTTTGAACGATTGGAAATGAAATTACTCAATTTTTACACAGAACTTTGATTTATTAGAATTATGCTCATTATGTATAAGATAACGAACGCGAATGCACGACATCTAGCGCGTCAATGTCTAAACATCGCCTTTCGTTTAGACATTGACGCGCTAGATCTGTAATAAGTATATAGTCTATGCGCTAGATGTCGTGCTTTATGTCGTGTTTCGCTTGGCAAAAGTCACGCACACTACTGTAGAAGTGTCAAATTTTTCCGGTATTTTACTGTTGTTTTTCTAAGTAAATATTGTAAATTATTGATTAAAAAGGTCGAACGCGCACACATTTCATTATAGAGAAGTGATAAAATGATTAGTTTTAAAGAAATAGTGTCTGTGTTAAGTGTTTAGAGGTAATCAAAAATGTATGGAGGGACGGTCGGATCATCCACCTTAATCCAAAATGTTTAGTGTTCGAATAAAATGGGATTGGAATTTATTCAGCCGTTGATTGTTAGGGGTTTATGGAAGCAGCTGTTTTGTTTAAGTATTCTTATTTATCTATCTGTTTCGATAAGTTAAGAGTAATGAATTTTATTATATTATTATTTTGTAGTGACAATGGCTTATGATTTAATTGCTTTTTAGTGTTAAGGAAAAGCGGAAATCTGACAGAAGCATTTTATTTGCTTACTAGGAGTGTTCCAATCACAAATTAGTTTAAGACCTGTAAATGAAAGAAAGAAAATAATTTTGAATTTTTGTATTTTTTGGTAGTTTGTATATTCTCCTATTAATCCCACGTCCACTGACAGCTAATGTTATAGATGATTTTGAGGTTTATCACGCGGCTCGTTGTTTAAGTTTTCCAATGATTTCGAAGAGCTTTTCACTTCTGTTAGAATATGCCCTGATAATGATTATTAATATTTAATTTGTACATAATATTCGTAGATCTACTTTTATCATCTCTTACGTGTGAAATGTGTTTTTTCCGCAAGCTTATTTGAAATGTTATTTATTGTTACAATAACCTAGACGTGTGTAGGCTTGAGAGGCTTCACTCATCATAATTGGTCACGTATTTTTGTTGATTTACACGAAACAATATTCTCGTTTATGTCTGAATAATTTTGAGGTTTTCATTGTGTTTTATAAACGTTAAACGTTAAATTTTAAGCTACGAAATATTCATGAAATAATTGAAAAATACTATTTGTTTTTTTTACGATTAAATTCAATAATTATTAATCATCGAATGAACATACGTAGCTGGTGGCATATTTTTATTACCTAGTTAAAGTTTGTAATAGCACTATAATATTATAATACTTCTTATACTAATAATAGACAACAATATTAATAATTTTTGGCCCCAGGTATTCTATACATCCAAGGTATTGTGTCGTATTCTTGCCTATTGCATACAGTATTGTTTGTTTCCTTTTAAAGATAATAAAATAAAGGCTATTATATTATCTGTACCTATTATATTATCTGTGGTTTTACTGCAATCATAAAAATGAGAGAATATGTTAATGTTACAAATTGTGAAAGTTATGCAATAAACTTTAATACCTACCGACTGTATTTATAAAAGGCACGTTTCCTTATGTTGAGTTAGAAATTAAACTTTTTTACGAAGGGAAAGTTTCTTGTTTCCAGTCTGTAAAGTACTTTTCAACCAATTTGTACTTACAAGGAGATCTTTTATATTTCGTTGGAGTACTTTTATTTACAATGACAATCGGTAAAACACTTGTAGGTTTCTAAAGGCAAAAATATATAATATATTAGTCTACCCCGGCTTCGCCCGTGGTACATATACAGGGTGGATATTTACAATGGGCCCTGGAAGGGAAGTACTTGAAATACTGGTGATAGCAAATTTGGCTGAAGGGAAACATTCCTTTTTCACCCTGTATAGCCTATAGCACTCATGGATCACGTACAAATCCAAAGGTGAAAGAATTATTGAAATCGGTCCATTGATCCAGAGATAAGCGTGTTCAAACAAACAAACTTTTTAGATTTCTTATATTAGATATGGTAGAGATTTATTGGGACTTTAAGAGTTAAATAGTGTAATGGTTTAAGCATAATTACGTAATATGTAAGCATATCGCAAAGAGCAAATAAATCTTCGTACCCCGTGTCTTGGCAGATGTAGGTTAAAGGTTTCTCAAGGACTTTCTTAGGTATAACTCCAGAATATTAACTTGCGAATGGTAATTACTAATTATATTGTTTCTAGGTCAAAAGGTTTGGTAATTTTAAGTAATATAACGAATTATTGTCGTCTTAAAAATCTGTCCTAAATTCCAAATAATTAACTAATGGCCTAATTCGGTCTAATTGCTATTGTTGACTCGAAAATATTCAAATCTTATTAAATTAGGAATATAATATTATGCTTTATTAGGCTCGTCATTTGACTATTTAAACTTTTCCAAATTGTGTACATGATACTTTTCGCTCGCGGCTTCGTCCGCGAAGTCAAATATTAAGTCCCATGGATATTAAATGTACCTAAAATCGCTCTGTTGCGACAAAAAAGGCCACTAATTTGATTGCTTATATTAATTTTTTTTTTGTGATGCTGTGTATATAATTTTTAATCTGTTTTTATTTTTATTTTATGTTATTGTGGTGCAAATTCGGTCAGACAAACACTATATACCGCCGGTCTTACAAAATAATCATTTGCATATTTCTATAACTTTCCGACATGAATAGAGAATATTAAGTATAATAAAAAGGCGATTTACGATCTGAGCTCATAAAAACCGAATTCCTTCAGTCTCAGTAGTGTCTCAAGATTAAGTGCTCGTGAATTTTTGTGAATATATGTTTGTTTTTGAGGAAATATACAATAAACTTGGTTTTGTATGAACTGTTTCAGGTAAATTTTGTTTATAATGGCTTGTGACTTATTGCTGAATCAAATTTGATGAGTTTTGACTCTATCCATATGGATAAAGTCAATGCGATACACTTATATTAAACTTAAATACTAATATACTTATTTATTTCCTTTATATTTCCCTCTTATTCCTTCGATCAAAAAAAGAACAACACACATCATATGTTCTTTTCTTTTTTTATTACAGCGCTCTCTCTATATCTAACCGGCCTGTATGTAATTTACCAGACAATTTTTTTGTTCCCAGACGATTACTTTTTTACGCAATCATTTTGTTACTGGCCAGTAAGTTTATTAATCTAAAATAATATTTTTGGTCTATTTTCAAAATCTGTAAAGTGCTCTTTAAAAGAGCGTGGTTATTCAAAGATAGTTCTTTGAATAACCACGCTCGTGAACCAAAAATCAGTCGAAAAAATAGTGTGTGTTTCATGACCTAATTTCCGAAATGATTAATGACTCTGACTATCTTGACAATTGATGTGGGTTCGATGACTAATTGAAAATATTGTGAGATAGACATTCTATTTTTTTGTGTGAATTTGCTTGGTTTAGTGATGGTGTTCAGCTGTTTACTTTTTGGTTTGGCGCTGTGTTGATTTAGTATATTAGATACATACTTTCTTTATTCGAAATTGAAAATTAATTATTATCTTAGTAATATCAACGAATGGAATTAAAATTTACAAACAACTTAATAAAAAAAGAAACAAACCACAACAAAGGCTCATATTGCTTTTCCGCCAAAATGAATGTCCTATATTATGTGTATTTGGTAACCGTGGTCCGTGACCGACCAATACTCAATATTCAAACCGTGGAAACCTAGTTTAAGCAAACAAGGTACGAGTATCCATATACCTACGTGTATCAATCAAAATGTTGATTTGGGTCTAAAATTGAATTTAAACAGTGTCCACGTTTAATTTGGTTTTCGTATATTGTGGGTAAATTAATTGTACGGATCATGTGTGAAGTTGTGTCCCTTTGTAATCACTACATAGTATAAAACAAAGTCGCTTTCTCTGTCCCTATGTCCCTTTGTATGCTTAAATCTTTAAAACTACGCAACAGATTTTGATGCGGTTTTTTTTAAATAGATAGAGTGATTGAAGAGGAAGGTTTTAGTATATAATTTATTAGGTTTTAGACAAAGCGGGCGAAGCCGCGGGCGGTAAGCTAGTAACTAATAATACATCCGTTTCTCTGATCGATTTTCTTCACCCTGATATGGGTCATGAGTGGGTAAATTAGTTAGTGTCTTAGTATTTCTTGTGATTTAAGATTAATTAAAGTTACTTAGTAGATTGGTTAATATAATTTAATATTTGTTAGCTATCAAATATGGACAACTCAATATGTCCAAAAATAAATGCAAACGAAGCGTTGTACTATATTTGTTTTAGTACCAAGTAAGTAAATAGTGTAAAGTTCTTATTACACTACGATAAATGTTATCCCCTTTTAAATATCCAAAAATAAACGTTTGATTTAAAACTCTATTTTTAAACTTTTTCAGAATTATTTCGCTATAAAATCAAATGTCCAAACTTTAGATTCAAATTGGCATACCTCTTCAAGCATTTAATTGAATATAAAACTTCGGCTGAAGTTATTTCAGGCTTTAATCTATTTGAATACCAAATTTAAATCAAGCTCGTTCAGTAGTTTTTGCGCGAAGGACCAATCCATGAACAGACGTTAATCGTTATACCAATTTGAGGAGTTTAAATTAAAATTAAAAGTAGTAAATAAAAGCGGGTATAAAATATATAAATATTATAGAAGGAATTTTATGAACTAGTTACAGATTGTAAAGCGATATCTATACTGATATTATAAAGCTGAAGAGTTTGTTTGTTTGTTTGAACGCGCTTATCTCAGGAATTACTGGTCCGATTTGAAAAATTCTTTCGGTATTCATATAATATCATCACGCTTAGAGCAATAGGAGTGGAGCAATGCGGGTAAAACCGCGGGGCACAGCTAGTGAATTATAATCTGTAAGTAAATAGATTCATGTAGAATTTATACTACATCTAAGTAATATTTTGTTTAAGCATTTTTTGTTTTAATTTAATTATTGAATTTTCAATGTACCTACTTTCTTCAGGT
This sequence comes from Colias nastes, assembly GCA_907164665.1. Classification (NCBI taxonomy): domain Eukaryota; kingdom Metazoa; phylum Arthropoda; class Insecta; order Lepidoptera; family Pieridae; genus Colias; species Colias nastes. Next base: position 8,562 of record CAJQZM010041574.1, on the reverse strand, counting down.
TGTGTGAAAGAGATTGCTGCTTTAGCGATTAGATAGCATGTTGTTATGTAATCTGTTTATTAAAAAATGTTATTCTTTCTTTTTGCAATAGGTATGTGTCACATGAATTGCTTTGATAAAAATATATTTTCTTCATAACATAAAAGTACACTCGAATTCTTTTATAAAATTTTCTCAAGAAATATATCGCAAGGATATTTTAAATAAGAGCACATAATCTATGATAAATCCACATATAATATATGATAACGACGATGCTAACGTCCACACCATTTCGGTCTGCTTCAATATCTTTGAGCTGTCTTTTTGAAATGCAAATGATGATTACACTATCATATAAAGTGCAAGATGGCTACCAAAGCACATTCATCAAAACGAAAGAATGGCACAAATAGCGTACGAAAATGGTATACAATAAATTAATATATTATATGAAGTATAATAAGAATATGTGTGAGCTATAATGGCCACCATTTATAAGCATTAATTCAAGTTGTCTTGGTACAGAAGAAATACTATGCTTTGTACTCCCAGTCAATGTGGGCTTTATTTATAGAGTCAAGTGATGTCCTGAACATGTTAAAAATTCAAGGAATGGATTTTTAACGCGTAATAGGTGAATTAAGTAAACACTTAAGTAAGTAAGTAAGGTAAATATAATGTAAATAAACCATTTAATAATAATTAAGGTCGTGTAAGGTGGCGACCTTATACCGACAGTGGCCTCTTCCAGACAAAGCACAATAGTCAATTGTACCCTATTTTTTTTTTATTTCCTTCTCGTTGAATATTCATTTTTTTTGCATTATATTTACAGTTCCCAGTAGGTAGGCATTTTAGCCACGCCTTTAAGCAACTGTCTGAATCTTTAGATACTTTTTATGTCTAGATCTTCATTTGAGTTTCATTACGACTTTTCTGAAATACAATGTTACATTCACAATTAAAGATAAACTGGACACTGGCTGTAACTAGCTCATTAGAGAAAAAGACCCAATTACAATTGGAAAAGGGACCGGAATTGCGTGACTCAGTCATGCAATTAGGGCTGATGAGCTGAGCCTCTGATTACAAGATTATTGGGATAAGTGATAGCCATTAATTATATTGGAGCAATCAGAGAGATATGTAATGAATAGTACTCGAATTGATATTGGGACTTCATTAATTTTATGGGTCAGAGCAGAAAAAGACAAATGATAAGAACGAACTTGTTTCGGTATTGCTATCTTTTTTCCTTGTTAAGTTGAATATTAGATGCAGAGTTTTCAAAAGTATTTAATGATAAAATTAGCTAAGTTTCTAATTGTTTTAATATATTACTTACTAGGTTTCCGCCCGCGGCTTCGCCCGCGCAGTCAAAGAAAATCCCGCATAGTTCCCGTTCCCGTGGGATTTCCGGGATTGCGTCATTTTCCCGGGATAAAAAGTAGCCTATGTCCTTTCTCGGGTATCAAACTATCTCCATACCAAATTTCATGAAAATTGGTTCAGTAGTTTAGGCGTGATTGAGTAACAGACAGACAGACAGAGTTACTTTCGCATTTATAATATTATAATATGGATGTATTTGCAAATCCAGCTATCTAGACTCGGCGGTTTTGGTAGTGAAATTCTAATATACGCACTCCTGATGCTTGTTTTTGTGTATTTGGAAATGCATCCATAATAACACACGTATGCTAAGCCGAGCGAGGAAATTAAATTCCATAAATAGAAAATAGAAAGCGGGTCTGAAAGCACTTAAGCTGCTGAAAAGCAGCAAATGCATTTATTTTATGTGGTGCGATAAGGCTATACGCAATAAAATATTGGTCAATAATAGACATTATATTCAGTTTTATATGAAAAATTATTTGGTTTTTATATCTCTTGTTAAATGTAAAATACTCCTGTCACGATGTTTGAAGTTAGTCTCCTCTGAAATGGCTTGACCGATTCTCGTGAAATTTTATGACCCTCCCTATACGGGTCTGAGAATCGGACAATATCTATTTTTCTTCCCCCTATAAGGGTAAGGCGGAACAACATTTGCCAGGTCTGCTAGTGTCATCTAAAATTATAATATTGCAAACACTACTGCCTCTAATAACCAAGAAATGGATTACGTTAAGGATACGTCAAACACACTCGCCGATGACGTCATAATACATTACACTGCAGTTTATTTAGTTAGATTCATGCTCTGGAGAAATTTTTCTTAGCTTGAAAAAGCAATATATATCAACGATGCGCGTCATTGCCAATTTATAATAGAAATTGTGGGGAACTTTATCTAATCGTTCAACGTCTTATAACCAATGATCGATATTAAACGACTTTCTTTAAAAGCTACACGGGATGTAAGTAATATTATGGCTCTCTGTATACCAATGCAAATTTCAAATACTTATAAAATAATTAAGTAATGAGTAAATTGAGTTAAACATCTTATGATATTCAGACTGCAAATACAAATACAGTTTTTTTTTTAATATGGTAGAGTTTGGTCGCCAATCAATGAAATGAAAATACCGTAGGAAAATATAACATTTGTCCTGTGCAAGCAGGGGCGATTATATCCCTAAGGAATGATCTCTTCCAAACAACCTTGAATCTAGGAATCTACAGCATAGGATAGATAGCGTTGAAATCTCAAATATAAATTTAAAAAAGCATTTCAAATCTTGTATTATTTTAAAACTACTTATATTAAAATTTAAATAAATGAGCACATTAAAGAAAGTCAGGATAGTTACACTACACGAGTTTTACTCAAAACTAAACCCATGGAAGGATATTTCATGATTTTTTCATTCTTAAATTGGTCTCCGCTACATTAAGGATGCCGAAACTAGCTGAATAGAGCCGGGACGAGTAGCTAGTCTAAAAATAAATTCAATAGCGATCCAAAATCACAGATATATTGAATATAAGAAGAATAAATGGCAGAACTAAAGTAACTCAAATGGAGATATACGCCATACATCTTCATTAGTACAGCGAAATGCGGTTTTGGTATTTCACAGGCGTTTTGCTAACAAGAAACAATATAATATCATAGTTATGTATTTAGATTTATATGACGGCGCTTATTAGCTACAATTATGAGCTTGGCTTGTTTTCATTATTATGTCTAATTTATGCGTGTTTATTGTTTTCGGTTGCAATTAGTGAATTATAAACAAACTGTATGTTTTGACCTATGGCTATTTACTTTCAAATACCTACATTATGCTTTATTAATTTTTTGCAGTTTTTTTATAAATATTTTTTTTTTCGTATATTATTGTGTTGCTAATTATTTTAACTTTTAAATAAAATATTTATGTGTCAAATTAAAAGCTTTTTTAGGACTCATAGACCAACCTTAAAGATAGTATTAAAATAAGCAATATTGCCTAAGTCACGATACATTTCAAGAGATATAGAAGTTTCGAAACGGATCAATTCATAAGTGTTTCGCATAGTTGTATAAACAAACTCCAATACGGTCGAAGTTAGTTAACATTCGACAAGATCCGATTACAGGCAAACTTGTAGTGGCCAGAAATAACAATCTCAATTCTGGACTTGTATTGCTAGCTAAAACTCCTGGCTTCGTCGTTATTATTATCAACTAGGTTTCCGCCCGCGGCTTCGCCCGCGCAGTCAAAGAAAAACCCGCATAGTTCCCGTTCCCG
>CAJQZM010041573.1:100091-134527 GCA_907164665.1 Colias nastes | reverse complement strand
TCCAAGTTTAAATTGTTTATTGCGGAACATGTTTCATCCGGGTAAAAGGAGGTAAAAAGTTGAACATCGTCAGCATATATGTGATATTTGCATGATTTTATTTGCTTTACGATATCGGCACTATATAATATGAATAAAAGGGGTCCTAAAATAGAGCCTTGAGGAACCCCTTTTGTTACTGTTTTGCATTCTGATAACCTGATACTACCATCCTCCATTGCAACTGATACTCTTTGTGTTCGACCACTCAAATAGCTATTAAACCATTTTATAGTAGGTGGGCTTAAACCATAATATGTTAGCTTGGATAACAGAAGTGAAGTATTTATAGTATCAAAAGCTCTTGAGTAGTCCAGCAGTACAAGCACTGTACCTTTCCCTTCATCTTGTGCGCAAAGAATATCATCCATCACATCGGTCACAGCTGTAGTTGTACCTTTGCGTTTCCTGAAACCAGACTGACGATCAGGTAAGATATTTTCTTTTTCTAAATAATCCATTAGCTGTTTGTGCACTATTTTTTCCAGAACCTTCGATAGGCATGGTAATATGCTGATTGGTCGGAGATCCTTCAAATCCAGCGGGTTATCAATTTTAGGAATGGGATGTACAAGCGCGTTTCGCCACAGACTTGGGAAGGTACCAGATGCAAAAGATAGATTTATGATGTGGGTTATAGTTGACAGAGATGCTGGGAGTGTTAGCTTGAACATGTCCAATGTGATATCATCAATTCCAGTAGCTTGTGATTTGAGTTCCTGAATAGTACGTAGCACAGTCGACTCATTTACAGGTTTAAAGGAGAAGGAAGTATCACCGTGGCGATGGAATTCATAGTAAGTTAGCATGGATAGCGGTACGTTATTTCCAGGCACATTAAGGAAGTGATTATTTAGAACATCAGGATTTCCAAGATGACCAGTAAGTAAAGGCTGTTTCTTTGTGTTTATACCCGTGTTTGCTTTAATGTGTTTCCACATAATTTTAGGCTTTCTCAAATTTGCATTAATAAATAAATCAAAGTACGCCTTTTTTTCACGTTCCAATGCCATACTTACATATTTTTTTAAATCAATATAGAATTTTTTATGTGAATCTGTTTTGGTAAGTCGTGCTTTATTTCGAGCTTCATCGCGTAGTCTAAACATCTTTTTAATATTAAAAGTTATCCACGGCGGTTGCTTGTTTTTCACACGTATTTTCTTGGAGGGCGCATGAACGTCAAAGAGCGATATTATGTATGAAGTTAATTTGTTCACTAGTTCGTCCACGTTATCAAGTGCAAGCAACGAAGACCAGTTGATTATTTGCAAAGATTTGTTAAATTCGTCATTATTAATATTTTGTATCGGTCTAAAGGTGATATATTTATGCAAAACTTTTTGTTTAGATATATTAAGTGCACACGATAAGAACGCATGATGGCTAAGTTCTTCGATATAATCAATCACAATATTTAGAACAGGCGTATTAGTACATATTATATCAAGTAAAGTTTCGCTAGAATCCGTAAAATGCGTGGGCTGAGAAACATGTTGTATAAGATTAAAGGTTTGAAGAAAACTTGCAACTCTTTTACTGTTAACATTATCACTATTTAATAGGTTAACATTAAAATCACCCAAAACCACAAGATTATCGTACCATGTAAAAGAACTAATTGAATCTATCAAAGCATCTAAAAACGTGTTAATGTCCAGCCAAGGCGGCCGATATGCTGTACCGACGATAGTTACCTGACCATTAAGGGACAAATTCAGCCACATCTGTTCGACACTGTCAACGACGGGGTGAGATATTATCCGAAACGATATACCTTCCCTAATATAGAATCCAACACCCCCGCCGCGAGTGCGGACACTAGTCGGTCGTGGTATGTGACGCAGTCTGTAACCAGGTACGGCAGGCGCACGTCCATCTTCACCCACTCGTAACCAGGTTTCGTTTATGGCCATGATATCTACATTATGACGCTCCATCGCCACAAGGAACTCGTCGTGTTTTGTACATAGTGAACCGGGATTTAAAAACCCAACACATAATTTTGATCCTTTACAAGTCATTATAAATTATTTTATGAAGATTAATATAATATATACTTAAAATAATAGTAGTGTAAGTTAGGTTTAAAGATGTGATATGAAGATAGTTTAAAAACGATACTGGTACTAATATTATATATATCATAATTAAGCATTGGACATCCCTACCGTGCTTTAGAAGAAAATAGAAATAAAATATTATACTAAACAAAATCATTGAGGCGCAACTTACATAGAACACAATGAAACAAGCAATAATCACGGTAGGTAAACAAAGAAAGGCGATTTGAAAATTTATGGTTTTAACGATTATAGGATGAAAAGTAATATTTTTATTTAATCCTTCACTAGATTTATAAAGTAACATGACTGTTCTAGAATGAAACCGTAAACTAAATAAGTATAATAATATGATAATGGATACAGTTATACACAAATTTAATAGGTAGGTACGTTTATACATAAAAAATACTATTTCTTTCTTAAAATAACGTTCTATAATTAAATACAATATTATATTATCATAACAAAGTCTTAAAGGGTTTATTGTACTATAATATAAAATTAAAAACCGATGAAACAAAACAACTAAATTTTCACTACTTTCTAAATGACAAATTAAACATTTTTCACAATATTTATGCATATTCATAGATATATCGTATAAAGAGTGGATTTTTAAAACTCTGCAAGCTATTATTTTATTACACATTACATTCAAAATATGATACGGATAATACTGCGTTATAATATAAAGAACATAAAACCTGTCATTAGAGACCCATGCATCTGTTCTTAGACACAAACTAAACATTAGCCAAAAATCTTATCTATATCTTCTACAGAAGAAACAATAAAATACTTTGAGTGTTGATCGCGTCTGACGTAAGTACGGCCGCCCCGCGTCCACACATAGCTCCAGTGTTTAGCGCGCTGTTGCTCGCGCGCCAGGTGGAACAACCAGCGGTTGGTACGCGTCAGGCGCTCGTTGACGTAGAAGCGGCGAGGCTCGCCGGCGACCAGGCCGGCGGTGTCCGCACCGCGCCGCACGCGCGCCGCGCGCAGCAACTCGTTGCGTAGGTGGTGGCGGGTTAGCCGCACGACGATCGGCCGCGGACGTGCGGCCGCTTTGCGATCACTACTGGTATTTAGCTCCTCCGGATTTTTACGAGTGCCAGTACGGTAGGCATTAACGATATCCCGTTCATCTAGTGATATACCTATTTTTTGGGCCAATGTTATAGTTAGGTGTAGGAGATTTTCACCTTTTGTTTCGGGGACGCCCGCAATCTCTATGTCATTAAGTAAATTGTATTGCTCGGAATCATTAAGACGTGATTTTAAAGAATCTATTTTTTTAGTGACATCGCTAGGCTCCTGTGTTTGAGACTGCGATTCAGACAAGGTACATTCAATACGATCTAGCCGCTCCTCAAAACTGTCGAGCCTTTTATCATATTCCGCCATAACAGTACTTATTTTGGACATTTCTTGCCGAAAGCTAGATAGTTCAGATCGAAGCAACTTGATCTCCTGTGCAAGGCATGACATATTATCCGGAGCATCCTCAAAACTATCGGCACTACTATCTTCCTGCGAGTGTAAGTTTTCAGCCGATTTTTTACTTTTATTTTTGCATATTTTGCACATCCATTTCCCATTCGAAAGGGACTTGGGGCTAATGTTATTGCATTGTTTATGAAATAAGTTGCTACACTTAGTACACTTGGCGCCATCTGTTGTCGACGAGTAGAATTTACCACAGTTTGTGCATTTATTGGCCTTAAGAGTCCTAATACAAAATTGCGCTGGACGAAAGCTAGTATTTTTACGTTTGAACGCGATCATCGTGTGTCGAGTAGCAAAGGCTGAAAGCGCTCAAAGTGGAAACATTATAGGACCTTATTATCTCGTTATCGTCTACTCCACCAATTCTAATCTAGTATCGTGGGCTTCCCGACTACTACGCGCGGGAAAAACGTACTTTTGTAATTTTGTGTCTGACGGAGCAGCGCAACACGTCCTACTCACTAAAGCGCGGAGCGCGGTCTGCCGTAACAGCGTTTGCGCTCCCGTATATAATCGAAAATTCTAGAGAACTTTAAAATATTCCATTACTTTCATAAATCATATAATATGTATTTTTTTGATTGCAAATTTTTAAGCATAAATCTATCATTTAATGTGTATTTTTTATTTATTTTTTACTCTGTTGTATGTTATAAAAATTCGACGCCAAATACACATAAAATTTCATCAAAGTAAGGCTATTTTAACTTAGATTTTCTTTGAATTTTTGAATAAAAGTACTTAAATTGCCTCGAGCATATTTTAGGATGTCTCAGTGTCTTTACTGTCGTATATTTTGTAAGAAAACTTCTTCTTTTAAATTCCGTGTAAACTACAAAGACACGAACGTCCCGCATGGAAAAAATTGAAACACCTCTCAGGTTATTGGCTATTAAACAAACTGGACAATGAATATCAATAAATTGTCTGGAACATATTTTAGATATTGAATGAATCTTTAATTTAAGATATTATAACACATTGTTACTAATTTAGTTTCGTTAAACGTGCTCCTAAAGAATTACAGAAACAAGTCAAAATCACTCTAAAATCGATAAGGATTCATAATTACTGGATCTATAAATGTCACTTAATGAGTTCGGGTAAAGTTCACAAGAGGGCGGTAATATTAATAATAGTTCGCAGTAGAATATAATAATTTCGTACTTTTGAATTGGGATCTTAAGAGAATAGTATAATATTAACAGTTATTATATAATCAGTGTATCACGAGAATGTTTATCAAATTAAAAATAAGTAACAAAAAGCACCAAACCGCTAAATAGTTTTAAGCACAGATTTGTCGGTATTTGAAAAACAGCTGATTCACAGCTGATGACTGTTTACACTGATAACACACAAAGTATATTCCCGATCGGGAGGATAACACTACACGTTATAAGTCACTTAAAAGTATTTTTGAAAAACACAAAATGAGGCTTATCACTTATTGTTTACTATTTTTAAAACTTTTCATAACTAAGACTACAAGTGTCACTCTAACCGTCACAACGTCAACGTAAAAATTGCTTATTAGGACCTTGCGGGATTTTCGGGAATGTTTTTTTTTATTATATGGAGTATTAGTACCTACCTACATCAAAGAATGCAGTGTTCATTCTTGAAGTATGTAATAAATTCCCACATATGTACCTTGTTTATGTTATAAGAATTCTGTTTGGTCATGTGACTTTTATTATTATTTTTTTCATGTATCATGAAAAATTTAAAACAGAAAGTAGAATAAATAATAAATTATCAAATAGGTATACTTCTTCAACTTATTGAAAACTTTCGATCAATCCATTAGTATATTTAAGTTCCAACAAATACTTTTCAGCTCTTCCAAGTATTTTGTTTTTCTTGTTACATGTACTTAATGGATGAATGAGTATTTTAAAAATATTAAATATTCGATTTATTTACCTACGATAATACCTAGCATACCTACATCTCTTCAAAAACCCATCAAAATAGAATCAGCAGTTTAACGATTCAATAAACCAATTCATACGAGTGTTTTAATCGATTTCCAATTCGAAGAATTTAACAACAAAATTAATATAATTATTTTCAAGAAATATACAGATATAAATATCTACTCGAAATAATATAGGTTTAAGAACACGGAAAGAAAGTAAAGAAATTAACATAACTTTGCTGTTTCTTTGACAAAATTCTATTTCAATTCTTTGTGTTGTAATTTTTATATGAATTTCAAACTTGTAACCAAAATTGTATTAAGAATTTTGGACAATTAATTACGTGCTTAAATCTTCGGATAAGCGGCGTTGTGTTTTCAAAGTTTTTAAATATTCATTTTCCGAGTAAGACGCACTGAAATGGGAAATAAAATAAATATCATTTCCTTTTTGTACGTCGCGTAGTACAAAAAGTGCTTTTTGTGTATTTGATTAGTAACGTAAAAGTATATTCACATATTATTATATACGAGTAGGTATAGCATTAATCTATACTAATATTATTATAAAGCTGAAGAGTTTGTTTGTTTGTTTGTTTGAACGCGCTAATCTCAGGAACTACTGGTCCGATTTGAAAAATTATTTCGCTGTTAGGTAGCCCCTTTATCGAGGAAGGCTATAGGCTATATATCATCACGCTAAGACCAACAGGAGCGGAGCAATGCGGGTGAAACCGCGCGGCACAGCTAGCATTTAATAAGATCGGCGTTTGTTTTTGATTAGTAATATATTCATCTAAAAATATTTAATTGTCTACAAGGATAGGGGTTTTGGCCTAGTGGCGCAATGGCAGTGAAATAATATAATAATAATTATTATGCCATTAATTCTGCAATTTTCACAGGTTTTAATGGTAAGTTTAAAAATTATCTATCATGAATTGACAGTAAAACCAAATTTGTTACACATTAAAACAATGGCTGATATAAACCTATTAAATGTCACTGAATGAATATATCACGCAAATATTCAATAATAAATTGAATTTTAAACACGGACTTCAATACTGAAATCTCGGTTTAAATAAATGGTCTATTGAACTCGACAAGCCTTTTAAATTGTTGCATTTTCCATGAAATTGTTTCGTAAAACAGACAAATGGCTTTCTAGAACTTTCCCCCGAGAATACATACTAAGATTTATTGTCAAACGGTAAATCTTCGAAGATGCACATCGTTTGAATCGGAACTATAAATATTCAAAGTAAATATTGCCTTTTTAGGAAGACGAGAATGTATAACGATACATTGTCTCAAGCCAGCCTTGGAATATTATTGTATTGTAGTATTATTACATCATTCAGTTGTATGATATATTGCTGTGCTCGAAGAAATTCACTGATTTATAAACCTCGTTCCTGGAATGGAATATTTAAAATTCCTTTCAAATGAATAAACATTTTGATTATCATATTTATGATAACTGTTGCTGTGTAATTTGATTAAATCGTTAGCATTATTCTAATCAACATTATAATAGGCAAAAGGAATTTCAAATAGAAAAATGAAATACACTTGGTACAGATATAGCATAGTTTAGCGCAAAAGCGTTTTCATTTAGCTTTATTTATGAGGCCGTTGTTAATCTCCTTAAAAACAAAACTCGTCAAATATAAAAAAAAAATTAAGTCTAAACGACTAATTAATTAGTCAAGTCATAGTTGTGTTGACACAATTTCAAACCACAATTTCCAACCGACGCGACGTTAAAGGCGAATAGAAAACATAATTAGATAAACTGTTAATAGGCACATAATAAAGGCGTCTGCTAAAGGGCCGGTTCCTAATTACTCAATTTTGTAAAAGTTGGAAAGTTTACAAGCGGTATGAAAGGGATTTTCCACTCGCCTTCCTAAATACCTATTTGGAGGGGATTACTCGATGAAGTAGCTCATCAGAGTACCCAAACAAAACAAAGTTCTCGACCAGAACTTATTTATTACAGGCCTGACAGTTTGGACAGGGCATAAACAAGATAATTAAACATGTTACAGTTTAAATGAATTCTTTAACTAATTGTATTGCTTTGCTAGCACGTTCTTTAATGTTAAATTTGCGTAACATGCTTACTTATTTAGTATTTCGCTGTGTCTGTTTTCCTTTTTTTTGTGTTATTTTTTTCATAGAAATAAACCTTGTGATAACATTTATTAACTAATGACATACACTAGATTATTTTGACTCATAACTTTTTTGCCCGACTTGGTTTACACTGTAAGTTGTAACGTTTTTCAAATATAAATTATATATAGATATACCTATAGATGATATTTCTTTCAATTTCTTTATCGTTTTTTGTTTATTTTTTGATCTAGACTTTAGCTTAATTATTTATTTGCTTACACCGTTACTGAAAGATTAAATATGGAATTAACGAAAAACAGACCTATAAACTGAACGGCATATTGAATACAATTGGTTGTTGTATTTAATTTGCCAATAACAGTAATCATAAGTACGTAATAATTTTCTTAAGCAATACGTAAGGAGGGAGTTGTCTTTACGTCGATCTCCCGCAGAATTAAACTCAAGAATTACGCCAGAAAGAGAATTTGTTTTCTTTAATTATCTTCCCTTCGGCTTTAGATAGGTATTACCCCAATTAACCAAACAATTGCCTAATTTACATTACGAATTCCGGCAAATTAAACTCTCTTAAAGCCTGATGAAGTTGTAGATAAAAAGTGTCGAATTCTTTCCCTTTACATTTTCCTCGGTTAAATACGAGTAGGTACATCTGTCGTGTTTCCGAAAACTTTTATTATCTCTGCTTAAAAGGGGTAATTGGAATTCAGAATAAAGTATTTTGAACGTTTGAATGTATGTATTATATCGATGTAATAAACATTTTAGTAGGTAACTTTATTTGTTTTTTTTTTATATGAGATTTTTGTACAAAATATTGGTCAAGGACAAAATCGCGAGCTTCGCGATCATAAAATAGTCAAGAGTTAACAGATGTTACTAAAACTCTTAACATATCCATCTATAATTCGTAGTGGGCCTAATTTGTGGTTATGGTTTGAAATTAATCAAACACGGTCCCTAAGGGCAATCCATAACTGAGCTTGGAATTATTGATGAAGATCTCTTTATGAACACGATTCCTCCATCAAACTTATATCTGTCACCAACAATTACCTTTGACCCTTTTGAGTTGTTCTTAGACTAAATCAGTCCTAAATTGGATTACATGACACTGCTACGTGCAATGTACCTATCTATAATTTGTTTATTCTTCATAAATATTCTCTATTTTATTTCCACACACCCAGCTTATGAACGTGTAGAAAAAAGGTTTTCTTAACAAATAAAGTACGTATTTTTAGATAATTATTATATCAAAGCGGTAATGTATATATTTCATAATAAATCGACGGCTTCCCTAGCTGGAGTTTCTGCTTATAATTTCATTGTTATAGCGTTTTATGGGGGCGTAGTTTATGTGCTGTGAAATATAATATATCACTCTAAGTATATACCAATTATGAATCATTCAATGAATGTATTTTCGGTAAATACGTTCATATTTTCGGTAAAATATTCCACGTGGATGATTATTTATTTTGTAGCTGATTTAAAATATGAAAATGATATTATGTCCACATAATATAAGCTTAATTTGAAAAAAAAAATGAGTAACAATATAAAGGATATCTATGAAATTACAGTTGTTTTGCGTATTTCAAGTATCTACGAATAAATATATAACATTCTAGTATATCCTTATAATCGTTTGTAAAATCTATAATTGTGATGTCAAGTGAGGTTTTCTATTAAAAAGCGGACAAAATTTTCAAAATTCCAACCGTAAGACCATGAGGAACGTAGGTAGATAGAACAATAATTTTATTCTTATGATAGTTTACTGAAGATCTTGTTAATTATGTATGATATTTGTGATAATAATGAGTCAATAAGGAAGTGGAAATTCATCCATACTAATATTATAAATGCGAAAGTAACTCTGTCTGTCTGTCTGTTACTCAATCACGCCTTAACTACTGAACCAATTTGCATGAAATTTGGTATAGAGATATTTTGATACCCGAGAAAGGACATAGGCTACTTTTTACCCCGGGACATAGGATAGGTTTTATCCCGGAAATCCCACGGGAACGGGAACTATGCGGGTTTTTCTTTGACTGCGCGGGCGAAGCCGCGGGTGGAAAGCTAGTTTAATTATAAAATATGATACATTTAATGTCGATGGCGTGGGTTAAAGCTCATAGAATTACTAAATAATGTAGGTACATTACAACACTATTTTTTAAAATCTTGCAGATTGTAAAGACATGATATTACTGTTTTCTACAGAATTTTCCATATAATTTACATGAAACGGACAGGGTCATGAACTCATAGGTACCTCAAAAGCTACTAATGTATTTCATTGACTCGCTCCTAATGACTGGGTCGGATATCCGGCAGTACGTCCTTCATTAATTCCCAGATACATACAGATGACAAGTAGATATTACTATTTAGATTCAATAGCGGTTTGCGTTGGTATTAGGATTCGGAAGCTGTATGCAATTTGAGCATCGTGAATTAGTAAAACATATTCAATACTTGTAATGTATATTCTTAACATGACTATTCAAAAGTATAAAGTGATTTTTGTATACAGAAATAGTATCTTGGAATAATTAACTTTTTGTCATGGTTATACAAACTTAACGGGTAGGAAATGTTAGTAATTGGGCAAAAGTCTAAAATTCTTAAAAGCAAAGATCCTACTATCCTACTTGTTCAAAACTATGAGTCTCTTATACACTCTTGACGATAAACTTTCACCATATTTATAATCATCTAGAAGTTGAAAATGCAATCCAGATGGTAAATTTACTAAGAGCCAAAATGACTGTGTTTGAATAACAAGAACTAGTTAACTGATTTTCTTTTACCATTAGAACTCTACGTCTCTACCCTAAAGCTAACAAAATACATGTTTTAATTCCGAGTCAACCCGGGTGAAGCCAGAATATTAGCAAGCCCTATAAAATATACCGGGTGTCCCACTATTGGTATACTAAGCGCGAAGGGCCTTGTAGTTTTGCATGCACTGATCACGTAAAAAATACTTAAACAACAAAATTACATCAAAAAATTTTTGCTAAATTTTTCCTGAAAATCCATGTTTTCTTCTCTAGCTTCGCGCAGCCGGCATATACCGCTTCGCTAATGTGAGCATTTTGTCTATGAAAACATAATCTTAAACGATAGGTCACGTACTGGTAGCAAAGCTGGGCGGTTTGCTTGTTATGAGTGTACACATAGAGTTTTAAGAATTCATCTATTTGAAGAAAAACTGCGTCTGGAATTTTATAAGTATTTTTTTCGTACTCAGCGTATGCAAAACTATAACCTCCTTTGAGCTTAGTATACCAACAGTGTGACACCCTGTATATCACTATAAAATTTATTTATACATCACCCTACTCAAGAGGTCTACCCCTCTTTTACGTTAAATGTCAAGCTAAAGGTCGAATGAGGTACCGTAGAGGTATGAGATAACTTTTATATTAATTTCACAGAGTAAACAAGAATAAATTAATATAATAAACTTCATAATTTTGATTAATTGGTAGCTTAGTGGCTTCTGAATAAAAAAACAATCGAGATTATTCAAGCGTGGAAGAATGTTAAGTGTTGTAATTTTTAAAATTAACAATTAGGTATATTACATAGAAAACATATCTATAGAACTTATTTTATAAAACCAAGACGTTATAAAATGACGTGAAATCTTTGAAGCTGCACGTGGTCATCAGCGTTGTGCATTAGATCCTAAACATTCATCAGAAGCTTGAATATGAGCAATGGTGACCAAATAGGCAGTTGACGATGATAGCATTGCATACGGGTATTCCGCGTAGAACTTTGCTCTTGCCAACAATAAAATATGATTATCAGTTTAAAATGTTTGATTTACGAGTGAGCAATAAAATACAGATCTGAAAAGATCAATAAAATACAGAACATTCGAGTTGGAACGTTAGAGCGAAGAATTTCAATATTTGCCTTTTGCTTTCGAGTCTGAGTTAGAAATGTTTACCATAAAACGTGGGTATTTGTGCTAAATGCACTGTAACAATATTTTCATCAGCTCACATGAGCTCTATATCATATTATTTATTAAAAACAAAATGCGCTAAATTATACAAATACTAGCGGTCCGCCCCGGCTTCGCCCGTGGTATATATTTACGTTTTCTCACCATAAGAACCATCCTCGTACTTCAAGGAATGTTTCATTTTTACATATATAGATGTTTTGAATAGATGAATACATAATTTCGGATTTTACTCTATTCCAATGTTAAGCTAAATACCTACGCATGCTTTTGGATGAAATAAACATTTAATTCAATAATCATCACGTACTAAAAGTCGTATTTTCATATTCACGTCGATATTCTGAGGCAGTAGTTATCCTAAACCAAAAATATTAAAGAAAATAATTTTTGCTCGCACAAATAATTAAAAACAATGAAATGCCACGCACGTACCTTTTAAATAAAAAAATACGTTGTTGGTTCAAGCAGTGTGCGGTTCAAAAGATTCAAGTATTCGCACTAGCTTTATAAAGGCGTGGTGTCATTTTACTTCAAACTTTTTCAACACGTCGTTAGCGTCAAATAAAGTATTTATTTAACCCTTATTTTCGTATTCTTTTTGGTTTTAAGGACTATGCTAATTCTAAGGATAGCATAGCATAAGCATGGCCTCTATGCAATAAAAATACATAATAAATGAAAGGTAAACTTAAAATTAAACTATACCTACTAATATTGTAAAACTGAAAAGATATAGTTTCAGGAACTACTATTCCGCGAAGCAATGATATCATTCTAAATGTTTTCAGAGCCGGAGATAACTAAAGCTAAAGCCTATGTAGAACTGTCAGTATGCGTCACTTTGACACCTATGATAAGGTTTTTCAATATAAAAAACTTGAAACACATTTTTAATCCTTATTACTTCGAAATAAATAAAAATTTCATAGACTGCATTTTAGTATTTTGGACTTGTAACTTCGCAAAATATATGAATAAATCAATAGTAACGCGAACTAAATGCAAAATAGATTTTCCAGTACCTACGCAAACTTCGTTTAATTCGTCCCATATTTTTGAATTCACCGAAATGTTTGAAGTATTTAGCTCCGAAAATTTGCAGAATCCGCTAGGTAGGATCCGTAAACTGAATGTTTTAAAATTACGAGATTTACTGCGTGTCTACTGCTTTGAAGGAAGTACTACGGAATATTTTAAATAGCTGCCAAAACTGTGACAAAATGAAATTACGGTTTTCTTTCTCTGTTCCTGTAATAAACATTGAAGTTAATTAAATAATAATAAGAATTTCATTTTCCTCGGGCTAAATCATGGACTCATTTTATCGAGCGTGTAATCGCGAACATGTAAGAGCGAATAGATTCATTTATAAATGTTAAGATTAGTAGATAAAAAAAAATATCCCATATGTTGTCATAATATTATAAAAAGCGAAAACTTTCATTTCCTGTTGCACTTTTGCACAATACTACAATATGTGACTTTAGGGATTGATTTTTGAAAAAAAAAAACCTGTTAGTGGTGGCACTTCAACTATTTTCATTCCAAATAACATAATCATTTTGTGGTTACAGATAGTCGAACCTTTTATTTATCATGCATGTATCGCGATGACATTGAAATTCAGCACATTTTTATTGCAATACGAAAACAACGATGTACGTAGATATCGTCGCGATACGTGAAGCACTCTAAAATACGAAACTAGAAATTCATCGAGTATCAATGTACCTGTATAGTACAAAAGAACTTTTATATAAATCGATCGACACATTCAAACATGATTATGTTATGTAGTCTCAACCTAAAATAATTCTTTAAATAAATTGTAATTTTTTCTTATAGCTGTTGTGATTCGTACTACAGAACATCTCAACGTACAAAACTTATCTCAAACCATAAACAACGTAAAAAGAAACATTTAATTAGTGATAAAATAACAGTGAAGTGGAAAGGAAGCTTTATTATAATTTAATTATCTTAGCGTATCGGAAATTAGTAATCTGAACTCAAACGAGATTATGATTAGGTACGCCAGATTCAATTATCATACTGTTTGAAATTGGGAAATAAATTAATAAAATAATACCTATGCGAAAATATAATAATAACTACACAACAAAACTTCTATAAACAAGGTATATCAAAGATTTTACATAATATTAATAATATTTTGTCGACGATTTACGCTCCATAGAACTCTAAAATGGCCATGAAATGAAAAATGCTTAAGTAAAAACTGCGTAAGTTTACGAATGTTTCTAAATTGTTGCAAATTACCCTGAGGGCTGAGGTACATGAGATTTTGTGATGGATATGGGTCATGTATTATTCAACGCTTAAATTTTTAATCTTTTGTCTTCTAACATTCCGAAGTTTTTTACTAACATAAATGAATAGGGACTCTATGGCGATTTTAAATACGTTAATTACAGTCTATTGATTTCGATACAATTTTGAAACTGATTATAGGAGTGAGTAAATCATTTAATTATATTGAGTTGTTTATTCTCTATCAAAACTACAAAATTAATGAAGTTATAAAATTTGCCCTTTCAAAGACATTTTTATATACCAAATAAAGCTTTGAATACCAAATAAATATTTTGATTGATTGCAATGAAAGTTTCAATTTAATAAAGCCCATTTGTTTTATTAATATTAAACCTGAATAATATGTAGCTTTACAAATTAATCGCTTTTTATAATACCCATTCAAAATAATTATTTGACGTGAGTGAATTTTATCAAAGGTAATTAAAAAGTTGGGTTTATTACAAAGTTACGGAAAGCCGGAAAATTTTTGAATGTGAATTTTAACGTTATTAATTTAACATTCAGTAAAGAATGCTTATACGAACCCTTAAATTTTTTATTGTTTGGGCTTTGCTTATAAATTTTAAAACATCGGGACAAGCTTCAACATAAAGGAATATAGTATTACACTTTTCAAGCCAGGAACATAGATGATATTATCATGTAATATTGTTACAAACTTAGCTTTCCCGCCTGCGACTTCGCCCGCTTTGTGTAAAACCTAATAAATAATATACTAAAACCTTCCTCTTGAATCACTCTATCTTTAAAAAATCCGCATCAAAATCCATTGCGTAGTTTTAAAGATTTAAGCATACATCATAGGGATATAGAGACAGAGAAAGCGGGTACCACTACGTCATATACTATGTAGTGGCACCTAACCCTATTAATAATCTATGAAATCTCATTGTTCCTTATGAATGTGAATATACACGTACAAATATAAATCAAAATTACTACAATAAATACGATTATATAAACATGATATAATGCTCAATCACCTTAAACGTCAATGTATTTATTATTCAGGCTTTTCCGCTGTCGTGGATTGATAGAGGTTAGGTTTCATTGATTTGTCTTACAATGTAACATTATATACAAGACATTCTATACCTACTTAATGTTATACACAGACTACCTTGGTAAGTCGGTTAAAGCGCGAGCGTAGAACCGAGGGGGTACTGGGTTCAATTCCCTTATAAAAAAATCTCGATATATCTGGTATACATCTGGTCGAACATAGAAGGCTGATCACCTACTCCATTATCATCATCATCAGCCCATATACGTTCCCACTGCTGGGACAAGGCCCTCATATGAGTGTACATGCCATAACCACAATCCACCATGCTGGCCAAGTGCGGTTTGGCGGATATCCCATTTCGTCGAACTTTTTTTCGAAGACATATCGCCTACTTGTCCCTTAAGAAAATCGATCAGTAAAACAAAACCATAATGCATATTCTGCCAGATGTTCCCACTTTAAATGCATTTGTAAATATTTCATTAATTTTTCATGCAATTATGACTGATCAAGATTAAAAATGTCTAATTCATTGCTACAAACATAACTTAAATTTATGTATATTGTATAGACTTTAATTCAAACAACAACCGATGAAATCTGTTCCATTGTGAATAGTGATGCCGAATTGGATTGAAATCTCAGCTAACCTAATATCTCATGCAAATTATATGTTTGACAATTATGTAAACTATTTGTCAAAGGCTTGGCAATGTTCGGCCATAAATGGATTTTGTAAGTACTCTGACCCTAGTCTTATTCAGATGATCTATTTCCCTTAAGGCTGTTACCGTATCTATTTTTGAATATTGTATACAAACACGATCATACATTTATTCTACAAGATATTTTTTAGAAGCACTTTTGAATCTTAATGTTAATTGATTGGGTAGTTTGCTAAGTGTTTCTTTGTCATTTTGAATGCATCAGTCATATAAACAAGTTCATCGAATTTAATATCTTTATTTTTTTGTTTCAGATAGTTCATTATTCGCGTAAGACTATTTAGTTCTATTTAATATCATCACGCGACCCTTACGCGGCCGATAGAAACAGCAGCATTGAAATATTACAAAGTTGCATCAATCACCTATCAGTCCTCCATAAAATAGCGATTTTAACATCTTTTACGATAAATAAACTAACAATTAATACACCAACAATGAACTAAATAACTTCAGTTTCAAAGGTTTCAACTAGCGACTGGTTCACTGTAAAGACTTCGTGTCCAGATTTTAAACTAGTCACAACTGGTGTGGACCATATCTCACTTTGGTCAAGCTGTCAAGAGAATACGCCTGATAAATTGCTTTTGCGATTGCAACTTTAAAATTCCATGAAATGAGAAAACAAGTAAATATATACACAATGAAGCTCGGGGGCAGACAATTCTCAAACGTGATTGAGATGAGTGATTCAATACAATTATTTAAAGAGGTAATAGTGCAAGTAAAAATGTAATAAATAAATTTATAGTGAAAAAAATAACTTATAAAAAAATAACTAACTGGAAAATTCATATTAAACCACAATAATTAACCATGGCTAGTTATTGCGTTCATAATATGAATTTGCCAGTCAGTTCAATTCACGGCGTAGGTAAACTGTCCGGAAATAAGAGGTCATAATACGGCCCCAGGTAACTATAAAAGTTTTTCACTACCTATTTAAACGATATACTAAGCTTTATTTAATTGAAAAACAGAAATGTCTCACGGTCACAACACGGTCACAATTAGTCGCAGACATGTTGTCAGCTTTTACAGGAAATAAGGGGACGGAAGGCGCACTTCCGTAGTGAGGCGAACAGCTACTATCTTTTTAACGAATAGATATGTTTGCCTTGATTTTTTTATATGTGCTACAAACACTACGTGGTTGAAATTGAATTAAATTTAGAGATTAGGAAACGGTATAGACTTATCTTCATAATAATATCTATACGTAAAAGTTTGTAAAGATTAATTATAATAGCTATTTGTTTATCTTTTACGTAAAAAAAGATTTTTGGTTCTAGATATATTTTGCACAGAGTTGATAACAGTCTGATGAGAAACGACGCGAGTGAAGCTGCGGGCATAATCTAGCCTTTTATAAATAGTCAAGTGTAGGTACATTTAAGTAGTACCTTGAAAATTATATCTACAGTTTATATAATATTCAGGAATTATGATATTGATATAACAAATAATTTTTTCTACCAAAAATGTTTCTGAGGAAGGAGATACCACTCCAAATTCTATACTTGGACAATAATTATAAGAATTTTGTATCAAACACGAAGCACATCAATCCGTTGAAAACCAACGGAGTTTTCTAGTAACAAAATCCAACAAAAAAAAAAACAAGTTGAATTGAAAACCTACTTCGTTCTTGAAAACTTGTAAAATATTGATCGATTAGCCCTTGAAAATTTACCAAGTTCGCCACAACACCTAACACACTTTAGTCCAGTAAAATAGTTCTAAAAAAATTTTGTTTTCTTCTTTTGTCCTAGAAAAAATCCATCCATCATTTAGAAGATAATCTGACCAAAATATAACGTTCAGCGCCTCTCCAGTTGGTAAGTTTGATGAATGGTTTTGGTTTTAGTGATATATTCTTTGCTACGAAAATTATTTTTCTAGAGACGTCCCAATTTTATGACACGTTTGAGTCGCTCTCCTTTTTAAACATTTATTAAACTCTATCTTTTATTTGAATGTGAAATATTGTATTCTAAGAAACAATTCAACATTATTATCAACTGTTTTTTTTCAAAATAATATGTATGAAAAAAAATGTAGTAATAAATGATTGATTGCATACATACGATATCGATCATCTTTTTTTCTTATTTCATCATTATGAAACCTACCTCTTGAAAATAATGTAAAATAACAATTTTGTGTAAAATCGTTGTTTATTCGATGATTATAAACAAATTAATTTGTATTCTGGACTAATCTTTCACTCAGTTTTCCGCAAAATACATATTTCCTTCATATCCGTATAGTAACAAGAATGAGTCTCTATTATTATTAAAATAGAAAATTATACTTAAGTTAAACATAACTGAACTCTGAGCCGTACCCGTTTCCTTTAGGGATTTGTCTTTTGCCTTAATCTCCAGATTTCCTTTTTAAACGGAGTTTTTAAAATATTTTACTTATATTTTCAGCGGTTTAGAATAAAGGCCATTCTATGAATAATTTGATGTTCCCTGATTTGAATATATTTAAATAAAAATAGTCTTATTCATACAAAATAATCATAATATAGGTACATTCTTAAGTTTTATTTTAAACCAAGAAGAACATTAACCATTCTCTGTATGACAGACATTTGTTGCTGAAAATTTGCTAGTTATATAGAACCTTAATTTTCATTTAACTTTCACATTTCTGCTTATTGTACATAATTTCCAATTAACCGCCATTACCTAATTAACATCAACAATAATAATTATGAAACTTTTCATATGGACAATAAATTACCTATTTCATAGAATTTTATCAGTTCTAGCAATTCGAATTAATATGTAATAAATAATAATTATCATTACCAGTCTTTCCAATAATAATTAATTTACCAAGAAAATTGTAAACCTTTATCAAACCAGTTTACTTTGGAATAACTAAATCAAATTGCAAATCACAATATGAAATTATTATGTACATAATATAAACACTATATTGCGACGAAAACGTCTCAGGACATCTATATCCTACCTATTTACATAATAACCAAGAGCAACGTAACGGTGGTTCCGTTTGTACCATTTACGGACAATGGACATTCTAGTACATTCTAGTATGTACTTAGCAATTTAGTTATTAGATCAAGCTATATCGTTTCAACTAGTATCTGTCAAACAACCGTGAAAGACATAATATTATTTCGAAGACCTATCGAATTTCTCTCAACGCGTCATACATGTTTATTCGTATTATGAGACAGGATATTGCTAGTATGTAAAAGAAAGTGGCTTTTTGCTGTCTGTATAAGCTTATCTACTTTCAAAGTACAGAAGCATCTGATTTTAATGCGGTTTTCATTGAGAGGAACTTTTATATTAATCCTGCGCAAAGCTCTAGGGTCTGTTATTATATTCTGCTATAAAGTACACTGAGAAAAAAATTCATTAAAAAATATTAATAACTAATAAAATTCATATAAATCCTAGGACAATTAAAGTTCTTTAACGGCTACAAACGAGTTTTACTTATTGCATTTACTGACGCCAAAAATCCAAGTTTAGTTGGAATAAAAATGCCTGTTTACTAATAACGAGTAAAGTTTATTTAAGTGCAAGTAGTCCAACATACTTTCTGTTAATATGTTTTTATTAAAGCCAATATCATAAATATTGGTTACACGTAATATATTTTTTATTCTTAGTACTTTTTTTCTTGGGTTTTACTACTCTTGCTACTTGTCTTAAGAATCTTGTGACTAGGATTCACAATTTAATGTGTGGAAATAATAAAGCAGTGATGTTATAACCAGTATTTTTTTATAGGCCCTATTAAAATTTTGACTTGTAATTAATATCTTTTATTGAAATTCATTGAGGTGTGATATAATTTCTAGTATTCTGTTTACTAGTAATTAGAAACGTTGCTTTACTTATACCGCTAAATTTAAATACCCAAAATTCTGGAGGAGAATCTACACATGAATATGAACAAGTTTAACTATGGAACCGACTCCAAAAAGCGCGAAAAACAATCATGTTTTTTACTTAACATTTGTGCTTTTAGAGTCGGTCCTATAATTAAATTTGTTCATAATATTCATGTGCAGATTCTCCTCCAAAAGTTTTTTTGGGTATTTAAATTTAGCGGTATAAGTATAGTAACGTTACTAATTACTTTTACATATTGATGATTTCGATCAACTTTCTTCTTATTATACGAAGCTTAATAACTAATGTAATTCAAAACTTTATTGTTTCGTTAAAATTGTTCAGATAAGTAATAGTGAAAAATTGTTCGAAATCTTCATTTGCAGATAGGTGGACATAATAAATAAAATTTGATATTTTCCTGAAATAACTTTATTCTAATTAACCAAAAAATAATCATTGACAACATAATTTTAAGTAATAAACTAAAAAATCCTGGGGATAGTATTCATGATAACAAACAACTTGCCCAACCGATGCTGAATTTTTAGTTTTTTAATTTTTAGGCAACAACACTGCCAAGTAGTTTTTATTCAGTCTCAATGCCGCAGTGGCCACCCACTTCTCTTCCACTAGGTGCTACGGCTCTAAGGAATTCCGCAGCCATGTGACTTTCTCCCTTAATTCTTCGTCGGATTCTGAAAGGAATCATTTATCATTTAAATTGAAAACAGCAATACCCGTAAAAGTAAAAAAACTCGCTTTTCATTAAAATATACATTACCTGCTGATGCTGCTGGCAATCGTATTAATGGAGCTACATCAGAATTCGATGACGAAGATGATGTTCTTGTCAAGGAATGTGAACGGGCCCTCGATAATTCCACGACTACGCAACTGCTCTACCATCAATCGACGACTGCAAAGTTTTCAGAACCTAAAATAATAACACTGATTTGAATGATGACTAAAAGAAGACCATAAGTGTACATCATATCTACAGGGTGTAATCGTTAAGTGTGCACAGGCGATTGCATCAAAAATCTTTAAATTGATATCGAAAGTACTTAACCTAATGAGTAAAATGGCATTTATAATAACTTTTTTAAAAATAGAACGTGAAATATCCATTGAGATATACATATGGAGACGACACCGCCTACATCACTTATGTTCCGCTCAACATAAGCCATATGGCCAAACTGCACTCAGTCGCTTTAGCGCGATGGTCGCGTTCATGTCTTGTTTGTTTTATAGCAAAAAACCAAGAAACTCATCAAATATGCCCTCGAGTGTGTTACGATATTGCACTAATAATTCAAGTAATGCGGCAAAGTGCAAAGAAATAACTTTTCATCGGTAATTAACTAGATAATCATTTTTAAAACTTGGTTCGAGCAAAATTTTTGGCGGGCGCCATTTTGCGTCATTTGTCATAGACTCAAAATTTAAGAAATGTCATTTGGTATGAATGATGTTTAGATAGTAATATAACATTACATTTTCGTCATTACATGACGTAAATTTTTATTGTGGAAAATAATAATTTTACACATTTACTGTGGATATTATTTGAAAAAAGATTAAAACATGAAAATATGAAAATAAATTACATACCTACGTATCAATTTTTTTTTGTTACATTGATTGGTTTTAATTGAAAAGTTTTTAATTGATAAGTTTATTAATAATTTATTTATTAGATTAATTATATATTTTTTTGTTACATTGATTGTTCTTAATTGGTAATAGGCAAAATATTTAGGAATTTTCGCCTCTATGGCGGTGAGTCGATGACATCGCATAATCTATGCCTCACTAGCCGCCCCGCGCCGCGGCCGCCGCGCTTGGCGCACAGATTTTCTTCGTGGTGTCTCCTCTATACGTAGTAATGAAAGCTCAATGGAAATATCCGAAAATTTTACACCTACATTTAGTATGAAATAGTAGAACGGTTTTAGTTTACTGATCAACTGACTTATTTCATCGTTGGTTAAAATTCTGAGTGTTCCAGAATCCACTCTTCCATCTAGACAACGCAATATACCAAATTACTTTAAGTATGAATAAGGTAATATTATGAACATTAATACATCGACTGTTCTGACAAAGAATACTTTGGTACTGTGTTCTGGGGTGCAAAGAATAAATAAAACTATCTAGCTTCTAACTATCTACTTATGTAGTTTGATTAGGTACTTACCACGAAATTGGGTTACATACTCCTGCAACCCCCACCTCTTAAGGAGATCACTGGTTAATTGATCCATGAGTATTCTTTTATTCGAGTCATTCAATTGTTTTTGCACTGCACAAATTATTTTCACTTGACACACGTGCGCTCACTGACGCTAAGCAAATGAGCAATTGAGCAGCAACGTCCCGGCCGCTCCGGCCGCCGGCAGATCAAAGAAGGCATGTATCTTGTTACAAGTAAACTTTACTAATTCCAATAAAAGATATATATAAACACTAATAGCCATAACTGTAATGACAAATAATAGTTTACTTCTTGAGGGAAAAATAAAACTAGTTCTAATTACAAGTTCACGAATTATAGAAATAAGAAATGCCATATTATATATTATAGTTTTTTGTAATCGGTCACTTTAGTAAAACTCTTTTATAATCATAACTAATCTGTACCTCTTGATATTAGTACAGTACCTACAAATTCAAGGAATATTTATAAATACATGTAAAATCCTACAATCCCAAGTAAAGAATATTAATTTCGACATTTAATAAAACCCGTTTATTGGTATTACTAGATTTCCGCCCGCGGCTTCGCCCGCGTTTGCAAAGGAAAACCCGCATAGTTCCCGTTCCCGTGGGATTTCCGGGATAAAAACTATCCTATGTGTTAATCCAAGTTACCCTCTATATGTGTGCTAAATTTCATTGTAATCGGTTCAGTAGTTTTTACGTGAAAGAGTAACAAACATCCATACTTACATCCATACATCCATACAAACTTTCGCCTTTATAATATATATTAGATTAGAAATATTAGAATAGAATATTAGATATTAGATATTAGATATTACGAAATTAATAAACTGTACTTGAAATTAAATTTTTTGTAGTTTTCATTAAATATACATAGGAATTGATAAAATTTGATAATAACGCCATTTAATAACATTGTTATTAATTACGCCGAAATTTTTTCTCTCAGTGTACACTCATTGATTAAGTACACTTATTGCTCTGATTTAAAGTGGTCTCATTTAATTAAAGCGTCAAAATACAGGTGTATTTAGGAAATTGAAGGATGCGTACAACTTGTGCTGTCGGGTGTACAAAGCGAAGAGTTCTTTGTTGTGGCGGGAAAACCGCGCTTTTTCAACAATGGCCGACCGAGTGACGTCACGAGATACAATCTGTTTTGTTCCATACAATCCCCTAGCTTTCCAGAATTCAACGTTTTAGCGTTAGATTTATAGAACCAATTCGTTCGCAGCTTTTTTCATTATGTACCGTCTACAATACATATATTTTAATGTACTAGGGAAAGTGTTGCGAAATTTTTGCGTTCTTTCGTGCTTTCATGGAACTTGAACTTGATTTGCATTAATTTTTTATTTTTATAATATTGCTATAAATTTTAACTAGTGAAGTGATATTATTTTATTACATTAAACCTGAAGATAGTCTAGAATCTAAATTCACTAAGGCTACTTTTTACAATTAATACTCTTAGGATCTTAAATATAAAAGGAATAATCAGGGCTTGCGAATAAAAAAGCAATGGAATTTATTTTTTTGTACCAAGGAAAACATACCTAATTTATAATGATGTTCATGTTCAGATAGGTAATATGATTTTAATTTGAAAATAAAAAGAACAAAATTATCTCCAAAAACATCATAATGTCTTAATTATAATACTAATTTATTACTAACACAACTATGAATTTCTAGCTAACACACTTTTCAAAGTAAACTAGGGGTCAATCACCGATGGAGAAAAAGGTAAGGGTGAGCCAATGCACAAAGGGCTGATCAGTCTTTTACCCGTAAATATATTACAAAAATATGTGAAACAAGCAGAAACTAGACTTTTCTTTTTTTTTTTTACAAATTGCTAATGACTGATCATTATCAATTTGTAAAAAAACAAATATATGTATTATTATATGACTATTGACTATGTAACCTATATAAACAGTAATATACTTACTATTAGGGTAGTAATCTTTAACGCCAAACTGAGAAAAAAATCATCAATAATGTTTCCGCAACACTCTAAGTTTATTACTTTTTTTTTTCAAGGCAAAATAGCGAAAATTACGAAGAAAGTTAACGATGCGTTAAAGGAGGAAATACTTTAAAGGCATTTTGTAAGCGTAGCGAAAAATTCCGGTTTTAATATAAATCGTTAATAGGAAAAGTGTGTTTGAGGGAAAACGTTTTTTTTTAACCGACTTCAAAAAAAAGGAGGAGGTTATCAATTCGGCCGGTATATTTTTTTTTTATGTATGTACACCGATTACTCCGAGGTTTCTGAACCGATTTACGTGATTTTTGTTCGATGCGGGATGGTGTCGAATTGGTCCCATAAAAATTTTATTCGGCTAGGCCCAGTATAGTTTTTATTTTATGAACATTTTTGTCTGTACTCGATGACTTAATTGGAATGTAGCAAGTAACTTTGATTCACTTCCCGGTAACCGATTAAGCTGAAATTTTGTATACGTATGTAAATTGGATAGCGATGAAACATTATCATGACATAGAGCTGATTTGATGATGGAATCGGAAGGTGGCCATAGGAACTCAGTAATATATTGACTCAACTTTATCGAGTTTGGGCTCGTTTGATTCGTGTTGAAAATTACACTAAAAAGTATTAAATAAAATTAACGGAAAAGTAAAAAATAAAAAAGATTTGATATTATTAATTACTACATATTATTTAGATGTGCTATTTACTAAAAAGGTTTGATGTCGGTGCACGGGCTTAATACTAAGTGCTTAGTGTTTGGCACCGACTTCAAACCTATTTAATAAATAGCACATCTAAATAATATGTTGTAATTAATAATATCAAATCTTTTTTAGTTTTTACTTTTCCGTTTTTGAAGTCGGTTGTTTTTAACGCAGTTAATTTTTATTACAGAAGATAACGAAGAATCTTATACGTCGATGCCTTTGGAAAAGTTTTCTTCACCTTCAAGCGATATTCAGGCCATATTACATCTCATTCCACAAGATGCACAGAGTTTTTATAACGGTCTCATTAGTGATGATGCAATAGAAGACCACATAGATGGACTAGACACGGTGGATTTTGAAATCCAATTTGATGATAACGTCGAATAAACGTCCTCTATAAGTATTATTTTATATATTTTTTTAATTAAAGCTTTATTACGATATTATAAATACATAGTTTCATTTATATCATTAAATCCCTGGGTTGTGGTTCTTTTTTGTATAAGAGAAAACCTATCAATTGATAAATGTTAAAAGAAACCACATGCACATTTTCTTAATTATCTAGAAAGTTTAAGAGTATTCAGAGCAAATTTATATACACATACTTAAATAAGTAATTTATCAATGAATTTAAATAAAATAAATATGAATTTTACTTCATCTAACAGAGCTGCAAATGTTTTTGTAAATCCTTTGATATCTCAGAAGTGCGTGTTTGCTGGGTGGTTCCTTTTTGCTTAAATACGGACAAATATAAGTTTGTTAAAAATTTTTAACGATGACAGTGTAATTGAACAATATTCTTTCCTTCCTTGTACAAATTACTATACAGGAAGGAATATAATTTGCGAATAAATAATATATTAATTATTAGAGCCGCTAGTTTATTTATAGCCCAAATATAAACACAATAACACTATATAAGGCAAATAAAATACAATAAAATTGTGTTGTTTGGTCAGTCGTACTGTAACCATGAAGCGATTAGTAATAATACTTCTTATGGTTCATATAGTATTTTCATATCCTAAGCATAAGCATAAGCATAGTGAAAAAAAATAATTATACAGGGTGTAATCGTTAAGTGTGCACAGGCGAATATTCCGTAAGTATTGCAGATATCAAAAAACTTTAAACTGATATCGAAAGCCCTTTACCTAATGAGTAAAATGACAATAATAATCCCACCAAAAACATTTTCATGTAAAATGTTGCCAAGACGAGCCCATATGACTCGCACTGTCAAAAAGTTATCAGATCTCATGTAGAGCCAAGCTTCTAACACTACACGCCCTAACTCTACAAGGCCTAACTTCACAAACTCTACACCTTAGTCAAAATATGTGGCTTGGCCATTTCGCTACATTCACATCGGCGTAAGGTGAAAAATTAATTCACTGTTCATTACTTTTGTGTTATACAATAGTTCTTGTAGTAACGAACGGCCAAGCCACATATTTTGACTAAGGTGTAGAGTTTGTGAAGTTAGGCCTTGTATTAGATTAGACCTCTAGCGTCATCAAAATTTAATTTAAAATTACAGGTCTCATACAAACTCCCATCCCCTAGTTTAAGGGGTTGGGGGATGAAAGTTACAAGTTTTATAATTTTTTGTTGTTTGTGTGCTAATACTAGCTTACATACAAAATTTCAGCTTTCTAGGACATTAGGAATTATTATTATTATTTTATTATTACATTTCATATTACATGTTGGGGATAGTCATATCTCATACTAAATGTATGCGCGTGTTTGATGTAAAATTTTTGGATATTTCCCGTTTTATTTTTAAAAAGTTATTGTTGTCATTTTACTCATTAGGTAAAAGGCTTTCGATATCAGTTTAAAGTTTTTTGGTATCTGCAATAGTTACGGAATAATTGCCTGTGCACACTTAACGATTACACCCTGTATACAGGGTGTCCCACTGTTGGTATACTAAGCTCAAAGGAGGTTATAGTTTTGCATACGTTGAGTTCGTAAAAAATACTTATAAAATTCCAGACGTATTTTTTTCAAATAGATGAATTCTTAAAACTCTATGTGTACAACCATAACAAGCAACCCGCCCAACTTTGCCACCAGCACGTGAGCTATCGTTTAAGATTATGTTTTCATAGACAAAATGCTCACATTAGAGAAGCGGTATATGCCTCCTGCGCGAAGCTAGAGAAGAAAAATTTTTGACGTAATTTTGTTGTTTTAGTATTTTTTACGTGATCAATGTATGCAAAACTACAAGTTCCTTCGCGCTTAGTATGCCAATAGTGGGACACCCTTTAGAATATGAAGAATAAATGAAATCACATGGATTTCAACTTGAATCTGGGAAGAACGTCAGGAATTTTGTTTGGATCAGCTAGAGTGATGTAAATCCCAATTTGCAACTTCGAAAAGGTTCTCGCTGCGCATCACGTGATAAACTAACTTTTAAGACCTTCTCATAGAACGAGCGGTTTTGCCAATATTTTGCTTCAAACGGGAGCAAAACTAAAAATTTCAAATTTTCGGGAAAAACGGACCATCTTTGAAGAGCCACAGCTTAGTTGTTATAAGGTTTAGAGAGATGCGGTTGGGCTTAAATTGTTTCAAATTTAATTAGCTTTATTAATGTGGTGAATGTTACTTGTTGGAAACGCATAGTTTATGACTTTTAGAGAAAAAAGTGAAAAAAGTCCAAAATTTTCGCAGTTTATCACGTGGTACGCAGCGAGCACAACTTTTTCGAAGTCGCAAATTGGGATTTACATCACCTTAACTGATCCAAACAACATACCAAAAATGCAGTACTACATCATGTTTTGCGAATTTAGGGTTTTTTAGTGTCAATTTCTACCTGCTTATCTATAAAAAATATGCAATCATGTCCATTCGGGAGAGTTAGAGCTCGGTGGGGGCCTTGCATCACTTGTGAAGGGTAAGTTTCATCTTTCTTTATCTATACCTACTAATATTATAAAGCTGAAGAGTTTGTTTGTTTTTTGAACACGCTAATCTCAGGAACTACTGGTCCGATTTGAAAAAAAAAGGCTGTAGGCTATATAATATCATCACGCTAAGACCAACAGGAAAAATGCGGATAAAACTGCAGGGCACAGCTAGTGATCTATTAAGTAATAGGTGGGTATAAAAGGTAAGTCTGAAACCGCATATTAGACGGCCATAACTAAGGTATTACGAGCGAATGAAAAATGTGACATTTGTTTACATTTTAAGTAATAATAATAGGCAATATTATATTATCATCACGCTAAGACCAACAGGAGCACTGTGGGTAATACCGCGGGGCACAGCTCGTGAATAAAATCTAATACAGTTTTATGAATGATTTTAAAGCATTGATTTTCTTTTCAGATACATGAAGATTTTCAGAATAGCTGGAAAAGACTGCTAAGAACAGAAGAATTGAGTTAAAATAGACCCAAGTTTTGATAACAAAAGTACATTGTACCTATTCCTTTGAAGAATAATAAATATATTAAAGTATTATTGATTTTTATTCTATAACTAGCTTTAGCTTGCGGGTTCACTCGCGTGGTACTCGGATAAAAAGTAGCCTATGTGCTAATCCAGACTATACTCTATCCCTGTTGCAAATTTCATAAAGATCCGATCAGCTGTTTTTGCGTGAAAGAGTAACAAACATTATATATTCTTACAAACTTTCATATTTATAAAATTATATATTATATACTAGTAAACCCGCATAGTTCCTGTTACCGTGGGATTTCCGGGATAAAACCTATCCTATATTGACATCCTAGTTGATCTAAGTTTGCCCTGTATAATCTATTTGTGTGCTAAATTTCATTGTAATCGGTTCAATAATATGAAAGACGAACTAACATACATACACATACATTCATCCTCACAAACTTTCGCATTTATACTATTAATAATTATAAGATAATAATTACCCAAATGAAAGATATGCACATTAATATCATTTTTTTTGACGTGACAACGTCTTATAATTCGATAGAGCCGGCTGCACGCACGAAAAAACATGACTCATGCGGCGTTACCTCGCTCTGAGGCGTTCCACGTAAGGCTTGGGCCGGCCACATACATCAGTTTTCCTGATACGAAAACCGTATCACGAAAAATTCCGTACGACTACCACACACATACCTTTTTTTTCCGTTCGGAATACCGAGATTAGTCTTGGAGTAGCTTCAGTGGAGTGCACACGCTTGGAAGAAGCATGAATTTCGTATATTAAAGTTGTTCCTCGAAATACAATCTACAAAAATGATCTGATATCATTTGTTCGTAAAATGATAAAAAAAAGTTTTATTGAAAAATATAAATTACCTACTCTGATTAATGAACATTTTCGCCTATAACTTTTTTAATTATAGTTCTACAACAAAAACTTACTGGACCAAAGTTGTAGAGAATTTAATTTGCAACAAATAATGTTAAAAAAATTTATCGGATAAATAGTTTAAGAGATATATCGTAAAAACCATTTCAACAGCTATTTTCAAGATGGCGGCCGTGGGACAAGGGTGGCGACCCCACAAACTTGGTTTTAGCTTCACACTGACCCCCCCTACATATCAAAAAAATAAAATTGCATCCTCTAAAAAACGCAAGATTAGGCCTAAAAAATGTAACATTTCAATGGACTATATTATATTGTAATAACTAATAACAATAGTTATGAAATAAATAATTATGTTCATTTTGTAAAAAGTTTTATCATGTTCATTTTATCGCTTAGAGCATTTTGTTGCCAGGCAAGATCTTTCATATCCCTGTTATGATAATCTTTGTTATTTAGATCCCACAGTCATGGGAACCCTTCTACACTAATGATTAAATGTTCAATATCACTCATCGTCAATAATCGTATTCGTGGGTGCCCCAGCAATGACCACAATACGCGTCCAGCTCGATCGCGCTGCGCTGAATGAGTGTTCCGTTCGGAATTTTCGAATGTGTGTGGCGGGCCATACAAAATGTATGTAGGCTTTGCATCCGTTTCGTTTTTTTTCCGTCAGGAATTCCTGATGCATGGGCTTGCATTCGGAAAGAACGGACGGAGAAAAAACCGTACGGAAAGTTATCGAATGTGTGTGACATTCATTGCTTTTGTATGAATTTACTGCGTTCGGAGGCCCTGATTCGGAAAACGGATCAGGAAAACGTATCAGAAAAACTGATGTATGTGGCCGGCCTTGAAGTGCAAGCGAGAACGCGGAACGAGCGACAAAGAAGCACAATCGGCCTTAAGACGTTGTCACGTTCAACTATCGTCAGTAAACCGACTTTACAGACAACCAATTTTTTTTTTGTATAATATGTACAACACGATATTGAACAACATACTAATAGTTTTTATACATTAAATCTCATTAATTTTTTTAAATATAAGTGTGTTAAAAAATTTAACGATTACACTGTAATTAAACAATATTCCTTCCTTCCTTGTACAAAAAGAGGGCCATTACTATACAGAGATATAATTTGCGAATAAATAAAAATAACTTCGTTAAAAACAACCGACTTCAAAAACGGAAAAGTAAAAAATAAAAAAGATTTGATATTATTAATTACTACATATTATTTAGATGTGCTATGTGTATTAAGCCCGTGCACCGACATCAAACCTTTTTAGTAAATAGCACATCTAAATAATATGTAGTAATTAATAATATCAAATCTTTTTTTATTTTTTACTTTTTCGTTTTTGAAGTCGGTTGTTTTTAACGGTTATTTTTATTTTTTTTGTGAAAGATAAAACGTCAAAACCTAGAGTGTGATTGAAGAAAATAAATTTCACAATTTTTTTTGTTATTTATGTGAGTATTAGAAATTATAAGAAAGTTTAAAACACATAGCTAAATGCAATGTTTAGCTTGAAATCTGCATATTTCATTTTATAGTAGTGTCACAGATAATTTAATATAAAGTACCTAGTGCTCGGAGCAATTAACAAGCCTGGAGAAGTAACAATTAATTGAACGTTTCTTATACATATAGTGGCTCTCTTTTATTCAATACCCTAATTAATGCGATAGAAAGAGACAACACACTGTTATCTGCTTGGCATTCAAATCCACATGTAGCCACTTTTTGTTCTAAAAAGGTAGTGCTTGCCACTTTATCGAATACTAAAATATCGATAAATAAAAAAATTAAGTTATAAAATTGCTTGAAGATAATTTAAGATTCGTTTAATTTTGAATTATGGATAGGTAATTCCAAATTTTAAGATTCGTTTAATTTGGAATTATTCATTTACGATGCGTATTGACTGCCTTGCATTGTATGGTAGTGGTATTTATAAAAAAAATATTATTAGGTATTTCGGTTTAGGTTGTTTTTATGGTTTCGTAAAAAGGTACGTATTTTTTCCTGTTTTCATAGATTCATTCATAGAATTATACGGAACCCTTCGTACGCGAATCTGACTTCCACCTGGTTGATCTTTTTACAAATCAATAGTCGTATCCTACTAATATTATAAAAGCAAAAATATATAAGAATGGACATTTGATACTCTTTCACGTAAAAACTACTGAATGAGTTTTTATGGAACTTTACAATTGGAAATGAATATGGTACAATTGGAAAGGAATATGGAAGTTTAAACATCAGAATAACATATAGGCTACAATTTACCGCGGGAAAATAACTCATTCCCACAGGAAAAAATTGGTAAAAGTTTAAAATAAATTGCTTCAAATAAAACAAATAAACATTTATTTTTTTACAACATTTTATTTCGATACTTAATTACCAAATAACAATATTTATTATTTAAAATAGATGCCACCTTAAACTTGTGGCACAGCATCTCTGCACTTTCAGCACTTTATTTTTCTTCCCGTCTGATTCGAAATGATTTGAACAAGGCCGAGAATGTTTTGAAGGCTTCCAATTTTCCCTGTGTTATAGCTTTAACCCAAACATCTTTTAATTGTTCTCAAGCCAGAAACCTGCAAATATGTAACAATAAAATCCATACTTAAATACCTTTTTTTTTCTCCTAACCTAAAGCAGTCATTATCAATGAAGTACTTCGTTCCTACTCGAGTATCGATAATTGCACAACACTATGGAAGTTATATTTTGCATTTTTTCTAAAAACTAAGCTGATTATGATTTCATTTCAATGATTACGGTTAGATAAAACATAGATGATTAAGAAAATATGGTAAATTAACTTATTTATAATACAATTAACAAAACTGGTGACTAAAACAAAACGAAATGGCTACATGCCATTTCAAACTGTCGAGCTGACATATCGACACCCAATATGAATAACATTGTAACTCAATCTGTCATAGTTTTCAGGACAGCCATTTTAAAATTTTTTATAAGTTTATTATTTATTTGCAGCTGTTGTATTATAGTTAGTCTATACAATTGTAGGTGTCATATACTGATTTTAATTGCTTTTTAAAATGATATATATGGCATTTTGATAAAACAACTGCAAATATGACTTTTGCAATGTTACAATGTACAGATTTTAAGTATTTTTTAAATGAAAATCATCGTAACTGTAGATACGAGTTCACACTCGTATACGCAGGGGATGGGAATGGCTCGTTACGTCGCCAGTAACTAGGGTAAACACACGTCCGCTCACGCCCGAGGCTGCTGCGTGACTGTGCTCCCCACTACCCGCGAACCCGAGACATCCGGGGATATAGTACCTATACTTTACTCAAACACTACATCCCTTCCTTATTCTATTTTTTCTTTTATTAAAATATAATCGTTTACAACAAACATACATTATAGAAAGCTATCAGACTGATTTAGTTAGGTATTTCATTAGCGGTATTCTTCACTTTCATTTACATCTCCGTAGTCTCCACCTCTATCCTGAACTTTCTAAACTTTCCATTCCCCCTCTGTTCTTATTAAGTCACATTACTTCTATGCTTTTGGTTAGTATCCACATTTCTAATAGTTCTACACTGTTTCGAGTTGGTTTAAAGTTTGCTGTCAGTTTGTTACGCTTCTCCATCTCCTTTACATATACTTTATCACCTGTTATTGACCTCAAAATCTCCTCTTTCTATCTGTATGTTATTTTCTATTGTTTTTTAATTCCTGTCCCTAACATCGGAATTGTCAAATTCTTGTTCGTTATACAACCGAGAGGAAATTTTATCTTTATTTTTTATCTTTATTTTCTGTCTTCCAGAGAATGTCCTTGTTTTCCAAAAGAACTTCATTTCATCAGTTGTTCTTAACATAACAGTAGGTATGTAAATATAACATAATGATGATGCCAAAGAACTGTCCCGTGGATCCCACGCGACAAGCCTCCATGGCTTTTCATTCTCCATAATACATATTATATTCCTTAATGCTGTAATAGGCTCACTGAACTAATACGTTTTATATTTAAGTTTTAAAATTACCAATATTAAACTCTTTAATTCTATGAGGAGTTCTATTGTAAAAGAGTATATCTTGACCCATTAGATAGCCGGAAAAATAGCATGTCAATTTTATTTTTGTTCCTTATGTGATAACAATGTCCATCTCCTTCTCTTGTGTATAAGTCAGTATTATTGCGTACATTTAAAACGCTATTAAAATTTAATTATATACTGTGAAGGTACAGTAAGGATGCCAGTATATTCTCTTAGTGAGTCCCGAGCACGTAATTTATATAAATGCGTATGAACCATTTGTGTAATATAAAAACAGTTTCAATATCTGCTGCCAAGCCCCATAGTAACCTTATGCCATGAAAGTAGTTAATAAACCAATCTAGTCGTATCTTTATCCGTGAAATGATGCCTCATGTTCCGAACTGTACGCAGCTGAGCTGGTCCTAGCAGCGGCAGTGCTAACATAGACTCCCCATTGTAGCTTCTCGTCTTATTTTCCTATAGCTGTGGCAAATAACTACACCGACTCCTTCAGAATCAGTTACATATATTTCAGGTAGACTGTAAATAGTCTCCTGTAACTCAGATTCACTTAACAATAACAAAGTGGCCCTATTCTTTTCGGCGCCTTTCGCGCATCCAAGAAAATCCAAGAACACCTTTTCCATCTTTTCCAACAAAAAGCAAGTGTT
Organism: Colias nastes; assembly: GCA_907164665.1. Lineage (NCBI taxonomy): Eukaryota > Metazoa > Arthropoda > Insecta > Lepidoptera > Pieridae > Colias > Colias nastes. Next base: position 100,908 of record CAJQZM010041573.1, on the reverse strand, counting down.
GCATTGTCATCTTCTAGGTCGAGTATACCAGGAGGGAAAGTAAGTTTGTCATTCTTTAGTCCAATAGGCACAACCTAAAATCAGGTTTGATTTCATGTGATAACACCGGTACGTATGCTTTACATTAATATAATGAAGGCTCATACTGCCTACTGCTAACAAACAACATACAATATACGTATAGTTCACATTTTAAAATGAGGCCTATACAGCTATCGCAAATTTAAGACGAACGGCCCGTCCTGCTCAGACTACTTTTACATAAGGTTTGGAGGGCCCGTACAGCCTAATATTACTAGTACGCACGTACTTTCATGAGGGCCCGTACAGTCTACATAACCAATTACGCAGGATTTACAATTTCTGAAGGCTCATACAGTCTATATAAACAATTACGTACAATTTACCATTCATTAAGGCTCAAATAGCCTATATAACAAATAACGCACGATTTACAATTTATGAAGGCTCGTACAGCCTATGTCACCAATCACGCACGATTTACATTTAATGAAGGCTCGTACAGCCTATACAACCAATCACGCACGATTTACATTTAATGAAGGCTCGTACTGCCTATACAACCAATCACGCACGATTTACATTTAATGAAGGCTCGTACTGCCTATACAACCAATCACGCACGATTTACATTTAATGAAGGCTCGTACTGCCTATACAACCAATCACGCACGATTTACATTTAATGAAGGCTCGTACTGCCTATACAACCAATCACGCACGATTTACATTTAATGAAGCCTCGTACTGCCTATACAACCAATCACGCACGATTTACATTTAATGAAGGCTCGTA
>CAJQZM010041573.1:44498-86859 GCA_907164665.1 Colias nastes | reverse complement strand
GTGGTTCATTTGACCCATATTTTTTTCCTATGCGGGCTTGTAGTCTATTGGGTGTTTTACTCCCGCGGATCGAAGTTCGCGCTTCCTATGAATATAATATTTTGTATAAAGCGGTGTATTAGAATGTTTTTATGAGCGTCTTATGATAGTTTAGCGATGTAGCCTGTTTTGTTTTGGATTTTGAATTGCAATAAATAATTATACCAATGTAGTAAGATGATGTGTGGAAATGAATTTGTTGATCATTAGGATGTTTATTTTTAGCGTCTTATAAACTAACTAATCTATTAGCCTACGTCGTTTTTGATTTTGAATATCAACATGAAAATTATATTATTATTGTAAATGTATGAATATTATGAATATGTAGGCGTCAGGCTCCGAGATTGATTTAAAAGAACACGAATGTCTCCACAAAATCACTTGGTATTACAATAATAGCTTTATATCGGTTCAAAACTTCGATGGTGGCGCCGTCAAATACGTAAATTACATAATATAGAGGTTTAAGATTGTTTAAAGATTAAGAATTGCTCAATGCTCACGGGAAAATAAAGAACTCATCAAATTTTATTGAAGAAAATATTGAAGCCCATTTTCTCGTTTACCTTCTGTTATTACTGTTTAATAATTATAATATTCGAGCGGATAACACGCTGAGATCGACTATTGAGGAAGCAAGCTTAATAGATATTAAATCTAAACTCTGCGAAGGAATTTGTAGCCTTTGCAAGTTTCTAGGTGAGAGAAAATTGATTTTGTATTGTAAAGCGTTTGTTGGAGATAATAGGTGTTATCGCAGTATAAAAACGTTATATGTATATTAATTAGCTAGTTTGTGAATGTATATTAGATATATCATAGTATGTTGTTTTTTCGATCAGTAGGTAATGTTTTATAGGATATTTTTATTGTAATTAAACAAAAAAATAAAGTATCAATATTTTTTTTTTTCATTTATAACAGCAGCAGATAATTTTTTTAATTAAAAACTATAAAATAATTTCCAAAACTAAATGACGCTTCATAGAATAAAATTATTTAATTTAAGGGCTGATTTTTCAATCCTTGGTTAAAACCTATTCGTAGAATAACGTTTTATTGGACGGGTAAGTTTTATCCAAGGATTGAAAAATCGGCCCTTAGAATATAGAACGAAAAATCTTTTTGGCTAACTCAGTCACATGGCGTTTTGTTTTTTGCACAAAGAACTAGTTTAAATGCGGGAATCTACTTTCATTAAAATTTACATAAACGAATTTAATGAATCGAATACAAAAAGTGAAGTCCCTTGTCCCCGTAGTGGGGTAAGGGGCAGATGCATTATGCATACATCTGTTTCACTGATCGATTATCTTTAGGGACAAGTAGGTGATCAGCCTTCTGTGTCCTACCAGACCGAGACATTTTTTTTTCTTCGTCTCCACCGGGAATCGAACCCAGGACCCCTCGGTTCTACGCTCACGCGTCAACCACTGTACCAAGGAGGCGGTCAATCGAATACAGTTGACCCAATTTATTTTTTGTCTATCTATCTATTTTTTTCATGTAACCTAATTGTGACCTTCCCTTTATAACGAGCGAATTATTATTATAATAACTTTTTTAATTAAAAAAATTCGCAGTTTATTGAAGGAATTTTTATTCCTAATTAAATAAAATAGCTGAAATGTCATATTCAAAACTATTGCACTTCATGTCCAAGTAGGTAGGTACTATATCCATTTAGTAAACGGTTAATGTTAAAATAAGAACCAAATGTATTTAAATACAATTTTGGCTATGATGATTTTATAATAGTTATAACTTATAATCTATCCTTACAAATTTTCGCGTTTCCTACAGCAGTAGGATATTAAATTCTACTACCTACTTAAAATTTATTACCTACTACTTACTATGTTTCCAATCAAAACATTTATAACGCCGTATCCAAGCTCCTTTCCATCCTTTTAAAAGGCTAAAAAATTCATAAAGCAAATGACTCAATTCACGCCAAGAAACAATCCACAAGACCCTGGCCATCATTCACAGAAAATTATATTCACCTCAATCCCTCTCACACTTTGATAAGCACGCTCGAAGCCTGAAGGATTGTGTGAAATATCATTCTTTCACGGTAAATTAAATTTCCCAGAAACTATTTCATAAATTCGAATATTTTTCAAAATAGAGAACAGCGAAATGATTTTGTCATTTAACAACTGGCTGTTGAGGAAAAATATAAATTTCTGGTGTGACTGTGTTTGTAACCAAAGTTCTTCGAAAAGGCTATCGATTCTGAATTCTTTTTTATGCATGGAAATGTAGATTAGTTATTTTATGTAGCAAAAAATACGAAAAGTTTTCATGTTAATCCGATAAGCTTAATATTATGCATCCTGCACCAACCACATCAGATTTCCATGTAACCCTATTTCAATTATAGTGGTATTATCAATACTTTTTTATTTATTTATTAGAGAACTAGCGGTCCGCCCCGGCTTCGCCCGTGGTACCTACATGTTTAAACTATCCTATCTCTCAAGTTGGATCGAACTGCACATGGTGTGCGAATTTTATTATAATCGGTTAAGTGGTTTAGGAGTCCATTGAGGACAAACATTGTGACACGAGATTTATATATATTAAGATTTAATAGATAACCAAAGTTACAATTACATTAATTTAAATGATGTCATCGTACCCACTACATTTTTTTAATTAAGTCAAAAATAAAGTACCCTAATGGTGAACAATATATTGAAATTTAATCGACCTAAAGTATGCATCACATTAAAACAATCCAAATGACTTTAAATTCAGAGTGAGTCAACATACACACTTTACTCATTCCAGAACAATTACATATCCACAAAGAGATTGAATATGCGTTGTATTAACAGTACACCAGCTTTAATACAATTTTGTAAAGAGGATTTTAAGCTAAAGTCACGGTCGGAAGAGACAATAGCAATAGCAAGCGGGAGCAGCGTCGACAAATTGTATTACTCACATCCTGTTTTATTATGGATTGTAGCCACACTGAGGAATATTTTAGGAGATCAAAGTATACTGTTTGATTATTGAAAGGGTTTTGAAAGTTTAAAAGTACTTTATTAAGTTTATTCATCGTCATGTTATGAACATCAAGATAGTTGTCATGACTAGCGTGGAAAACTGACGGTATATGAATAAGACATATATTTATTTTTACGTTACATTAATAATTTAGAATAAAAATTTGATTATGTGCATATCTTTGAAAAATATAATTACATAATATCTTACAAAAATTAATTTATTTGCGACTCCAATTCCACTATTATATTCAATTTGAACATGAGAAATTTTTAAAGAAAATGTATAATAGATAAACTTGAAATTCACACATTTACAAGCTTTTTGAAGTCTTATTTATTTGTAGGTATATTATTTTTATTTTTATTCCACATGTACATTCGTTAGCTCTTAAATTATAACGATCATTAAAACCCTCCGATTATTTGGAATTTCAATAACTGTATTTCGTACAGGTTATTAAAAATGACAATAGACTTCAGTTATTCATAGAAATCCCGCGAGCTCTGTACAGTAACAATATAGGTATACACTATTGGCAGCTGAAAATCAAACTCGCGTTTTCGTTCCCGATGGAACTAGAATGGATATTAATTATTTTAATTGGCAATAAATATAGAAATACAATTGTATTGACAAAAACATTACAGTGTCAATAACATATTGTGTACACGTGCTTTTTCATAATTTGATCATTAAATTGTACAATGTACTAAAACATCAATTGGTTTTTTATGTCACTAATGAAATAATGTAATTAATAGGAAAACAATGACTATGAAAAAGTAGTATGTTTTTTGTGATTCAGGAACGTTTATTGATACATTATATTATATTAAAATGTAACAAATCACTTCGATTCTTCGTCTCATTACCTCAAATTTGGTGACCGATCTTCGATAACCTTCAAAGGAATACAATATAAAACATGAAAAAACTCTACACGTGACTCTTCTTATGTACACAGAGGAAGTCTTGACAAAAGGGGCTATTATAATATTATATTAGCCTGGTTACATAACGTTATATTTTTTGTGTATTAAGTGACGAGCGATAATATATAACAATTAACGCAGAAAAACATTGCAAAATATAATATAAGGATAACATTTACGCGCATTTGTCATGTAGATGATACCTTTAGAAATTAAAGACTTTTAACGGATTTTAAACGCGATTTATTCATTATATTATTTTCCCATCCCGACGTTTCGAACACTTTACAGCGAGCGTGGTCACGGGGAGACTATAATGAATAAATCGCGTTTAAAATCCGTTAAAAAGTCTTTAATTTCTAAATGTATAATACTCGCGTAAAATCAAACACTACAAAATACAATCTAGATACCTTTTTAACTAAAGAGCTGCGTCTGGATTACTGCGGTTTTTGTAGAAAATTACCATAATTTCACAACATATAATTTCATCATTTAATAAACCCTCTTACTATAAATAAATTACTCAAATGTATAACATAATATTTACATGTAGGTCATCAATTACAGGATATATCTAATAACGCATCATAATTTATACTATGGTCCTACTAATTCAATAGAAGCATGTAATTTAAATTATTATTCGACCAAATTATATTTCCCTCGAGACAAATAGGTACTACATTCAACATTTGAAATACTAAATTATATGAAATAAAACTACAGTATATAATATAAAGCGTATTATGTATCTTCAAACCAATAAAAATATCGGAATATGGCTAACAAATAGTACTGAAGATGTTACACCTGATTTACTTTATCCCCGGATTATTGTTTGTAAATATGTATAAGGGTTAATAATCTGTCCTTTGCTAATGTGATAATAACCGTAGTAAAAATTGGCCAATGCTGTATAAGTCAAACTTATTTATTAGTACATTAATATAATTATACAGTGTATAATACTAGATATAATATATATAATACATATTATAGTATTGACATTAATAGTAACATGTCCACTAAAGATAATTTAACTCTTCAATTCCCATGTCTAAGATAATAGCAATTTTGCATTTCTCTTTTACTGAAATAGTTTAGATACATCTGGCGAAGACAAAAACTAAGAAAAAAAAAATTAATTCTACCCCCCATTTTTTTTATGAGGGTGTCACCTACAGGTGACACTGGGCATTGTTTTAACTTAGGAATCTAAAGGACTAACGAGGTTTTTCTTTTTTTGGTAGGAATAAAATATCGATTTTTATTATAATAATATTTATTTATGAACAAGTAGAAAAAAAAATACATAACTTATTTTTTGTGGAACATGTACCAACACTTTAGAAGTAAACCGATATTGCACTTGGTGCACATTTTTCTAGTGCGTTGGTAATAGTACCTGCATCTTCGCTGTGAGCAATCGACTGCCGAGTGGTCGTCCACAGTTCCAGCACTCCTCACTTCTGTGGGCACTCTCATTTGTGCTGAACGCCCCAGGCAGAATTATTGTTGCCACATTCCGTTGGAAATCGTAGTAGGTCCAGTTAGTTTCCATCAGCCCTTTGATCAGCCATGCATTTTGGCAAGCTGCTTCTATGCCAAAACCCGTTTTTTATCCACAAATCCAATGTGATCTACTTTTATGATAGGATCCAGTCCGTGTTAGTTGGATACGATGGTAACGATGCTGTTGTCATGCCATTTGGCGGTAATAATTTCATCAGAAGCTTTCTAATATATTTTTTCTTCGGTATTTCGACTTGTTCTTCCTCGTCATGTACACAATTTTCTCCAGAGACGGAAGTTCTATTTTGACAGTATACTTGTGACCAAAGCATGCGACTAAAAAATTGAAAAATACTAGCGTCATTTTCGTCTCCACTATCTTCGTCAGTCACCACACCATCATCAGGAGGAAATAAAATAATATCGCCTGGGTCTTCTCCGGCGTGCAACTCCTCGGCAATCTCATCTAACGTCAACCTGTAATACGTAAAAAAGCTCTAAAACAATATCACCACATAGCAATAAGACAAAATATAAACAACAGTCTTTTTATTACTTACAATGAATTCGGAATAATAAAGTTATTATAATGCCCAGTGTCACCTCCAGGTGACACTGCATATTTTCAGTGCTGTAGTGAAGATTCTATTAGTTATTTTTAGCATAAAATATATTTATATTATAGCTAATACATTCATTTACTATATATAATAAGAAAAAAAACAATACTTACCGTCGGGACATTTTTATATCACTTTATACTTCAAGGAATCACACAAACTCTGACTACTTCAAGTACGCGCGAAACAACTAAACAAATTTGATAAATATCATAAGGTTAGCTTTGCCAGAAAAAAAACATGAATAGTTCAACTACTAAGCTTTGCTACAAACGTGGTAGAATTAAAAAATAAATTTTCATGTGGTAGAAAAAAAATATTAAACTACTGTCACCTACAGGTGACACTGGGAATTGAAGGGTTAAGTAATGAAATAGTTATGATATTACGGCCATAAGAGCTCAAAACATTCACAAATTCTATTACAAATAACCTTGTTTTATGCAGATGCCATTGTTTACAGAAGCTAATAGTTACCGCATTTAATATTAAAGCGGTTTACAAATAATAAAGCTTAAGGTAGTGCTGCGTTTTGTTATTATATTCGTACTAATCTGGGATTGTTTGAGATTCCGGTGTTGCAAACTTAATTTCATTTTAACACAATTTGTTGCATAAAAATAGAAAGTGGTTTTCATTTAACGTTCTTGAAAGTGTTTTCTAAAAGAAAAATGTACTTTTAAACTTAACTGCGTGTTGCTTTTTGTAAAAAATAACCATTGGAGAATATTTGAGATAGGTATATTATATTCATATATAGGCAGCCTTATATTATAGTTTGATGGAAAAAAATAGTTGTGTATTATATTTTGTCCATTTTTATTATAAACTAGCGGTCCGCCCCGGCTTCGCCCGTGGTACATGTTTACGTTTTCTCTCCATAAGAACCATCCTCGTACTTCAAGGAATATAATAAAAAAAGAATTATCGAAATCGGTTCAGCCGTTCTCGAGTTATGCGCTTACCAACACATTTTGCGATTCATTTTTATATTATAAGATTATAGATTAAATATTATTAATACTTAGTATTATGTTTCGAACGTACCTATACAATAACGGTCTCTTTTAGATTTTGCTGATGAATTAAGTTTCAGTGAGAAAAAATCATTTTGTAACAGACGTAAGAAATTACGTCATCTTCGCAATTTCAAGAGAGGTAATGTTACGTTAAAATCCTTAAAGACCTGTCAGATTAGATATAAATAGAATAATATTACAAAAAAAGATCATGAATTTTTATTTGTCTGACCTTAAGAACGGTCAGTGTATAAGCATTACTTCAAAATTTCGATCAAATTCTTGGTAGCTTAATATATCTATAGTCTATAGGCACAATATACAGATACATACAGTAAGGAAACTTCATACAAAATGTTCGAAATGGCTCCCCCCCCATCAAGCGTGTTTACAAGGGTATTGAGGGGGATCGATAGTAGCGGGTGACACATCCACAGATTTTGAATATAGTATGGAAAAAAGTTTAAAGTGATGCCAATTCACATTAAATAAATATCGATTGTTTCAGTTTGTAGCCCTTTCAATAAATATATTTGTAAATACCATATCTGACTACAAGTTAAAAAGAGACTATTTTTTAATTTCTATAGATATGGCAGTATGAGTTTTATATTATGTTGACATATTTTCTATCAAAATGATAGCTACAAATAGTACCTATTAGGAGTCCAGTCTGTTTAAAGATCGCATCTATTTTTTACGCAATCTAGAAGAGCACGAAAATATAAAAAAAGGAAACCTTAAAAAAATATTGTTTAAATTTATGTGCATAATTACGTAAATATTAGGGAAGAAAAAGATAGATATTATAATTATTGTATTTTTATCGATACGTGGCGTCTCCACTTTGTCAAGCACTAAGCCTGTCAAACTATTTTCTTTTTCTTCCTAAAACAAAAAGGTAGAGGTTCTATGCTCGTATAATAATAATTTTAATTTATTTTTGCATATTTTGTGTTTTTTAATTTAATTTAATTTATCGTTTTAAAAATAATTTAGTAGGTATACCTACATACAAGTATTGTAAATTCTGGTTTAAAATAATTATTGAATATATGTATAATACAAATATCAAGCATTATAAATAATTTAGGTACATTAAATAGCCTTCGGCGTCCATAACAAAACTAGATTTCGAAATATAGCACTGATAAAAACGTATTTACTTTTACAAGCTGTATTAATTCGGATTGTTTCTTCTTGTAAATTCATATTTAGGCTACACCATTTTTGTATTTTAACGGGTTTTAATCTCCAAATTACCACAAAATCAACTGTGAAAAAAAGCAAACAGAAATATACAGGCCGAATTGATAACCTTCTCCTTTATTTTTCAAGTCGGTTAAATATCAAAAAGTAACAGCCCTATAGCTATACGTCATAATTTCATGGGGGGGGCTTAGTTTCCTAACTGTATGTACGTAGTATATATCTGTCAACTGTGCTATAGGTACTAATTTCGGTTTTATTGGTGTGATGTCTGAGTGGAAATTGAATTATTTCTGTGTTGGGTAGTAATTTTATTGATCTAGGAAAGCTATATAAGCCATATAGAATAACTATAATTAAATATGTAATTAATTAAAGTTACTATTTGTAGATTATTATAAGAGATAGGTAAACTACAGAAAAATACAAAAAGAACAAAATCAGCAGAAATCAGTTTTAATGACAGCTATCATTTGACAAAATATAAATTCTTTTGTATTCCCACGAGCACAGATCTGTTGTAGTAGATCTGTGCCCACGAGCGTAATGATATCGAAATGTGGATCAAGCTACTGCGATAACAAGTCCTTTGTTTTATTGTAATTAAATTTAATTGATTTTATATTATCCTATCTGATATTAACTGTAGCTGTAAGTAATCGCTTTTCATGTTTATTATTTCAGATTAAATGACTTTGTTACAGTGAAATCATGTTCCCTTTGTGGGGCAAATGCATTTCATTTTGGTTTCACAAATCAATTTCTTTATAGTAGATTCTATGTTTCTTCAAACCTAGTGTCTCATTGGGTTAGCGCACTTTTACTAGAATAATTGAATAATCGTTAACGTTTAATCAGAAGTATACTTACGGATAAACCAAATTATTTTCCAAATGTACTGGAGTCCAAAGTCCAACTTTCGCCTGTCTAATAAGAATACCAGGAGTTCCTCAAGCATTTGCAATATGTTCCTTTAACGTAGCTAATAGGAATTCTCTTCAGGAAGATTAAGTCTTGGTGTATCAGATTCAACTATTTTATGCACATATATAAATTTTAGGAAAGCTACCTACGTTCCAGTTCACGTCTTGTTAGTTTCGGTGCCATGGCTTGGTTAAGAGTAGTCCTATCTTCATATCGGGAAAATATGTATCTTCAAAATAGATATAAATTTCTGAATATTCTAGAACTGTTCCATTTACTTTATGAAATATATTTGTTTGTATTTGTTTATATATTTGTTTTCAGCATTAGAAACGACCGTCCAGATTCAATAAATGCCCACACAAAAACCTACTTATTCCTGCAGTGATAAGGTTTCAATTCATTTGACAAGATGTTTTATAAATAGAATAGTTATATATAATTCGGTTTTCGCATATAATAGTGTATATATATAATAGTGTATATATTTCGCATATAATAGTGCGAATTTGGTCATCATTTCAATCTCAGTGCTATAAATGGCCCGAACTCTTGACGATAAGGTCACTTCAATTTATATTCCAGTTTTGTATGAAATTGGCTTAAATAGAATTTGGGTACAGGAAATACTTAAAATAAGATCAACAATTATTTATCTTATCTTTAACATTTATTTATCGACATCAGCCCAACTAATACACATAATATGCAGGTAACATCAGCTAATAGTCTGGGTTTTATGTAATTTATAAAACAATCGAGTTTTAGTATTGACATAAATAACTAAAGCTCGAAGATACTTCTCAATTTCAAATAAATATCACATTTATTCTCAATGTCTGTTCCTTTGTAAATTCATTAAGTAGGTACTTACACAGAAAAATAATTAAACATAACATTATCCAGATGGATATCAGGTTGCCTTTTAGTAAGTTTTTTGGCTAATTTGCTACAAAATACTGAAAAGCTGTTAAACATTAATTATGCTTAATGACAAAGGTCAAAGCCCACTTAGTAATGCTAATAATCATTAACTTCTTAAATATTAGCTTTTTGGTGTTATAAAGAGAAATATTCATTACATTTTAATGTTATATTTATAAGACATATACTTACTTACTAATAGGTGCTAAAAGTAGGTACCTTATTTTTACTTGTTCAAAGGTGTAATTCGTTATTAGACATTACCACGAGTTGCACTCGTGGTAATGTCTAAAGTAGACTAGAGTAGATAATTTTTTCTGATTTAGTAAAAGCTCATTATCACACTGTTTGTATGCGTTTCCTGAGAACATTTACTATGGTAATGTTTATTTTTTTTTTACACCATATGAAAGTAGAGATTTCAATGAACAAAAAGCTCCATAAGTTTTTGAAAAAAGCTGATATTTTGACGGGTGACTTTTCGATTGAAAATTAGGTTCTTTTTTTAGTATTAATTCAAAATAAGGCGAAAAAATAAATATTTTCAATCAAATAAATTACAGTGTATTTGGGACATAATAAAGTAAGTTTCCACCAAATTTCGTAGAAAAAAAAAATTTTGAAGTAGATAAAAATAAAAGACCAAAAACTTGGTTTTTTGATTTTTTCACCTAAATTTTGAGGTTATGTGAAAAAATTGTAAATACAAAAGTTGTAGAACTTTTAATTACCTACAACTTTGCCATTGAACTTTTTTCCGTAGGACTTGTAGTTTTGTCGGAAATCGAGAGAAACCATTTTTTTCTCTTAAAAGCTCCCCCCTCCCACTTCCCGAACTCGGATTGACCGTAATTTATTTTTCCTTTTATTTTCATCATATTCCCCTCCTTTTCTAATAGGTTTCATCCGACTGCGATTTTTTTTATCTTTTTATTATTTTTAAAGGCTTCTACCCTAGTCTAAAGCTCTTTATATTATGAGCTTCTCTTGGTGATATGCCGCTTTATTTATCTACACATTTGACATTATTAATCTATACTAATAATATTATAAAGCTGAGTTTGTTTGTTTGTTTTTTGTTTGAACGCGCTTATCTCAGGAACTACTGGTCCGATTTGAAAAATTATTTCGGTGTTAGATAGCCCGTTTATCGAGGAAGGCTATAGGCTATATTATATAATCACGCTACAACCAACAGGAGTGGAGCCACGGGGGTGAAACCGCGGGGAGCAGCTAGTGGATAATATAAGTAGATATATTATGTTGCATAAAGGTTGCATATCAATCTATAATAGGTACAAGTAAGATCAAACTTAATCATCTCGACATCGAGTCACGTGCCGTGTACACCACATCAACAAAATAATCAATTTGAAAGTTTTAAATATTCTCCCCATTACACGTGCGCGTACCTTTACCCATTTTAAAACAAACAAAACATATAAAATACCGCAGACGCGAAACTAATTCAAATGCTCCAATTTCAGACTTGTTTAATGTTTGCTAAATGTAACTTTATCTCCAGCTAATTGTTAAACACCGAGCTATAATGACGCGGTTACAAGCTATTAATTACCCATTAACTTCTATTGGGATGCGGTTAACATTTACAATTGTATGCACTAATTGCAACTCGCCGATTGAATATTATTAGAGCGAATTTGTATGTAATTGTTCATTAAATAGTCTCCGTTTATCTTCTGCAAGTTCATTAAATACAATAAACAACTTGGAACGAATGATTTTATTATTCGCTTTGTCTTTCGCTAACTCAGTATAAATAGGGAAGATAAACATGATGAAAGTTATAACACCTCCGCCTTCTTAGATATTTCGGCAAACGAAAGCTGCTATAATTTATTTATCCGGTGCAGAGGTGTATTCCAAGATTAGATTACTATAATATGACTAGGCGGCGACCTTGAACTTTGATAAAAAATATCATTTTATTCAGAATAGTTCATTTCTCTCTAGCTTAAATAATTAGGAATTCACGACACACGGGTTGCGCCCCGCGTCCATATAACGTACCTATACGTATCTTATTATTGGATTTGGACAAATAATTTTTAAAATTAGTTCATTTCAAGAAATAATTAAACAAAGAATCTCCTAAGATTTATAAGATTAGTATAGTTCTAAACTGTTGCTTAATCTAGGTTGCGTAGAATCTAGATTCAAGTCTATAAAATCTTTGTTTATCAACTTAAATCCATAACTTAATGCTGTAATACGTAACTCGTAATAAGCTATTATTATATTATAATGAATTTCGGTATGAGAATCAAATGTCACACAAGCAAGAGATTGGAATTCCGTCACACGCTTAGTAATGCATAATGCAGCAGATATGCGTTAAGTGCATCGGCATTGCAGTGCATGTAACATGGAAATACAGGGATATTCGGATTGCATAATATGTACGTGCATAGATACCGTTGAGAATTCGGTTATATTGCCAGTAGACTCTTGATTAGCTAGTTTACTCTATCAAGTATTATTTGTTCTTACTGCTGAGAATATAGGTCTCTTATATGGCCAGGTAACAATTATTCAACTCTGGCCAAATGTGGGTTGACAGATTTGACGTGTCGAACTTTATGGTACTTCACAGCAGTGGTGATAAATTGGAAAAATATGGATAATGTGTTGATGAATTGAAAATATGATAAAATTTCAGGATATTAGGACATTCTTCTGTCACAAAAGGAACGTGATTATATTGTAGCGAAGTGTTAAAGAAACTTTCAGTATTCGTGCAAGAAAAGATATTCAGAAAAAGACTCCGAAAATTAGTTCAATATCTATTTGAACAACATATATCAATGCAACACATATGAAATACATCATACGCAACGAACATCGGCAACAAGGGTTACTTTAATAAGACAGAAAAGCTCGATTTTTTGTCAAATAAATATAAAATATGAATTATCACCGTCATGTATATGCACTCTGTAGGATTGCCGTTGACCGCACCTGGCTTACAGATTAAATGAATACGAGCACGTGAAACAGCTTTTCCCTCAGTGGATTTTAAAATTTTGCTCGAGTGAACAACGGCATAGGAAAGTAACGGCTTTTTCTATGAAAATTTAAATTTCAATGCGAGGCGAATCTGATTTTAATTATTCAAAAAAAAATCTTTGATACAAAGATATTTTCTGCTTCCTCTAACTAGCATTGTTCAGAAAAAAGTTCATACATTAATTCATTTATGAGCGAGATACAGGGTTATTGATAAATCATATATAAATCATAATATACATTATACAGTTTGATAACTCAGTGTCTTAATAAACATTCTGTAAAAAATCTGTCGTTTAAATCACGAAGCCAGTTCTTTCAGCCTTTTAATAAAGCCTTACACGCTCCTCAAAGATGGCTTACGGCTCAAGTCTTGCTCAAGCAAGCGAATACAAAAACGATTTTACATAAGCGATGGCATTCATCGTCATATGTTTGAATTTCCCGCTCAATGCCTCACATTATGCGCCGTGCTAAGCTTTGACTCATAAACAAAAGCTTAGGCTAGATTTCCAACAGAATTGTGCGAGACTTGAATTAAACTGCGAAACGTTAGTCCTTAAAATTTTCATTATATCTCATATTCATATTGTATAGTCATAATATAAAACTTGTAGTCATATTGTATTTCATAAATTATCAACTAAATATTTATGTGGCAATGTAATACACCATCTCTGCGTTTTTTACTTCATCCTACTAATATTATAAATGCGAAAGTTTGTATGGATGTATGGATGTATGGATGTTTGTTACTCTTTCACGTAAAAACTACTGAACCGATTACAATTAAATTTAGCACACATATAGAGGGTAACTTGGATTAACACATAGGATAGTTTTTATCCCGGAAATCCCACGGGAACGGGAACTATGCGGGTTTTCCTTTGCAAACGCGGGCGAAGCCGCGGGCGGAAATCTAGTCGTGTATATTGAGCTTATTATGAAGATATCTATGTTCTATAATTCTATATCTTAATGAGTTTCTTCTTTCAAAGATAATAGCTTTTGTAAAACAGAAGCAAATGCGATATTCAGCGATATTATTTTTTTAAGAATTTGAACTATTACTTTAATACAGCTAAACATTTTCACCATTACAGTTAAAATGTCCATAAATTAAATATTTCACATTCCTAGCTCACACAACACTCAACATTAACGTTAGTTAGACATAATGCCGCAAAGGAGTTTCTGCAAGGATGTAACGACGTGGAAACATAATGGATGGTAAATGTCCACCGCTGCATTTGTGGGTGCTGTGGGAGATATTTTTCTCATTTTAACTTTAAAAAATCGTACGTAAAACTTCTGAGTACACCGTGAATCTTGAAGAAGTTTCAGTTGGGTAAATCTCGGATATATGAGCGGGAAAAAATATAGGTTCTACCAGCTTCGTTAGAAATTTTAAAGCATTTAAAATTCATACAATGCAGAACTTTGTTGGGAGTTGTTTCGAGCTCCTGAATTATAGTTCGAATTTAAGTTGAGAATTGAGATATTTAAGTGTATTCATGATAGCAATGCCTCGTTCTTTATGTTTTTTGATAGCGTGAAAGTTGCCAGTATAAGAACATGCTAATTAGTAGTTTATATTGCCTAAATATGTACCGCTGTCTTTTAATCATTGGTTGGAATTTTAATTAAAATTATACAATTAGCTTAGATAGCAATAGTTATATAGTTAGGTAGTCTATTAGTTAATATTCTTAAACTAGCCAGAACTGTCAGCCTTATCAATCATAAAAATCTAAATAACAAGACACTATCATCAATAAAGTCTGAGAACGAAGTATGTAAGTAATTAACTTTATACAGAATTTTGCAAAAATGTTAAGAACAGTTTTAATCAAATTCGTTTGTATTTCGTGCCTCAAACCTCCACCGATTAAAACGCGAATTTCTCTCGCAAGCAATCACATCAACCAGTCACCAAAACATTCCATAGGTCGCGGGAAATCTAAAAACATCGGTAGTTCGCAGTTATAAAGCCAGACACTATTCGCAGCGTATGTAAATCGAAACACGAAATCCGTCACTTCATAAAATCAGAAGCACATTCGGCATATTCGCGAAATGGCTTTCCATAAGCCTCCATCAGATCTAAGAGCCCATTTTCCTTTCTAACCGGCCTAGGGCTTTGACCTCCAGTTGTCTATGTAAAGGCGCTGCGTAGTTTACGTATTTGTAGTCAAGCTTGGACGTTAAATCCTCTGCTTTTAGCCCGGATTGACATTATTACCCACTCCATCTAGCTCTTAGCTAACACTAATGATAATGTACTTCAACACTCCATTTTCTAGACATTGACCGCCCAAAAAATGTGTCAAAATTTGTCTTCATTACGCACGATTAATATCTTGATAAATGGCGGCGTGCATTAAGGGAATTGAGCATTGTGTAAAAGCTTTTACTATAATCAATAATATATTCTTAAAATAAAAAATGTTTGCGTGTACTAGTGTACACACGTAAGAAGTGAAACTTCTTTATGACCTTATTTTTCAAAAAATAATCCATACTATATTATTATATTATTAAAATTAATACCTATTATAAATGCGAAAGTAACTCTGTCTGTCTGTCTGTTACTCAATCACGCCTAAACTACTGAACCAATTTTCATGAAATTTGGTATGGAGATATTTTGATATCCGAGAAAGGACATAGGCTACTTTTTATCCCGGGAAAATGACGCAATCCCGGAAATCCCACGGGAACGGGAACTATGCGGTTTTTCTTTGACTGCGCGGGCGAAGCCGCGGGCGGAAACCTAGTTTACTATATGCAACTTTACAGAAATACGTCGGTCGAATCACGCGTGGTAGGGATAAGAAAAAGATGGCGCGTAACGGAAAAATGTCACGCGTAACGAAAAAATGTTACACTAAATTTTTTTCCAACCCCGATAAAGAAGTTTCACTTCAAAAATGTTTTCAGTTATAACCTTAGGACAATATCGTTTACAATTAATTAAAAGGTATTAGGTACTCTCTGGTTAAAATATATTTTGTACGAGATGTGCATAATCGTTCTTTTTTAATTTCGTGAAAAGTGATATTTATATCAATCTCATACATTATCAGAATAATTTGTATCTGATGTTGAAATTCAGTAGGAAGCGTATTGAAACAACCTATATTAGTATCCGATACGTATTGAATTAAAGAATTACTTGTAGGTAATACTCGTGTGTAAAATTACATGTCTTTGAGATTATTTTTGACATATTTGGTGAATGAATAATAATTTTAGAACAAGGTCGAGGTATGTTATGTAGGTTATAAAGATTGTATCAATAAATAAATTTAAGTAAAAATGATAATCAAATATAGAAGAAATACTTCTGTTATGAATGGAAATTATATTGAATGAATTGATTGAATTTTGAAGCCTACCTTCGGAAGAAACCAATATTTGAAAAGAAGTTTATTAGCGCGCTATATATTTTCAAAATCTGGGAGGCAATTTTCTCTACAATATCAGCCATTCACCATTCAATATAATTTCATTGTGACGGTTTTTGCTTCTTTATTTCCAATATTTTCTAGAACAACTGATTGTCGCTACGACATTTTGTAGAATTATGTTCACACGTCTATACCTATTACATTTGAGTTATTGTTTATCTCTTTTTTTTTTTCAAGCAATAGTATATTATTATTAATAATAAGTTCCACTCGTACTACAACAGTTGGCATACAGAATTAATCTTAAATTTAAACTGTAAGCAGATGCAGAGTGCACTGTGTCACACTTCCAAAACAAACTTTAAACAACTTAGCAAACTTCGCGCAAATCTTGTATACTTCAACACAATTTTACAATATATAATTTTAATGTAATATGTGTGGAGATAGTCGGACTTTACAGTTAACCGACTTCACATAACTTGCGACAACTTTGATTAGGGTGCAAAATTAATTCTCCCTAGCGACGACCCCATTTAATTTTGCGTTTAGTTATAAAGTGGCTGGCAATAGGCGGTTACGAGCCTCTGATACTAGGTGTAAACAATTACGAGGTCAAAAGACGGTATTTATTGTTAAGGGAGATTTATATTGCCTCTTATGCTGGAATTACCCTAATATTCCAGTCTATCGCCTATAGCCAATATAGATTCAATCGAGTATGGGTGTTTATTACTAAAAGTACCTACCTAAGTTAAATTTGGTAATGAGCTAACAAACGAAATAATACAAGTCATTTTTGTAGTTAGGAACGAAACAACGAAATAGTAATAGGGAAACGAACTCTAAACGTTAATTTGACTAATGATCATTAGAGTTCCGTCAGACGATATTAAATGCTTAATTATTATGTTTAAGAGAGCTCACTCTTTTACTGGGACACACGTGGGAAGCAATAAACGACGCTCATTTAGCACTCGGAAATATTTGCTTCTAATCATGGACGTATAAAAAAAGACGGACGGTATATCGCCTAAACATTGAGTGAAGCCTAGTAATGGCGGCGAAACATCCATGTGTGTGTGCCATGTTGCCATGGCAACAGCTGTCCTGATGACAATGGCGGCTGTATTTTTTTCTATAAATTTTGCCGTAATAATTTTGTCATTAAAACATAAAATAAATAACTTGCTTCCCTGTGGAATGTAATCCCTTGTGTTTTGTTATTTAAAATTGTACTGTTGCGACACCATTTAACCACACAAGACGGCATTTTAAATATTTTTTGTGAAACAGTGACGCAGTTAATCAGTCGGTAGTTCACGACGTAATGGCGGCCGACTAGCTTACTATGGTGAGAGTGTGTGCGTGTTTATTGTCTTTACACGATCGCTAGCTTACTATGGTGGCTTCACGTTGTTTGTTCGTAATACGGCGTCCGTCTTTTTTTATACGTCCATGCTTCTAATGGAATAGTGAAGAGTAATAGAAATTAGTTACTTTTCTGTATGAAATTGAATGATTGAAGGTTAAGAATTACTACCTACGATTTCAGAAAATCAATAACAAAAGTACATACTTTATAGGAATACCTTTGCTTACAATTTGACCAGAAATTGCAGGTCGTAAGAATACTTCTAAAAAAAAATATACTAGCAAAGGAGAGATTATTTGAATTTATTATAATTAGCCTTTCCCAAATTTCCATGATAATAATGTTTCACATTTATATATTCGGCATTATAAATAATCCTTGCTCCATAAATCCATGATTTAAATAATATTTTAATTGTAATTCCACGATCGTTCAAAGGTTACAAATTCAGGTTACGCGATCGTAAAATCCTATTTTTATACCTCCAAGCGTATATTCAATAGAATATAAAATTATTTTTTGCCTAAAAGAGATTTCAATGAATATCTAAGTTTAGCAATTTCCCTATTTTCGCGTTCAATTATGTAAATTGAGAGATACCATTCGATCAAATATGAAATGGATTTTCAAATATCAAAAAAATACTCTGAAGCTTATATTTTAAGTCAAATAAATGGAAAAATTTTGTTGGCTTTTTATTCATTCACGTGATTTCACACAGGCACCTAAATTTAATGTTTTATCTCCTAATTCGTTTATTAATAAACATACATAATAAAAAGTATCTGATTTAATTACGTATATTATTTACTCACGTAAAAGGACTTAATTTCATTTAAACTTAGTAGTAAATATTACAATTGACGGACCAGATTCAATAGATTTACAAGGTAATTTTCTAACTCAATTTTAACTTCAATGAAAATTTCAAATAGGTTTTAACTATATAGAATATTCAGTTTAATAAGAACCTTCCTGGAATTCTCTAGAAGCGAGCGTATGAAGTTAAAAGTTAGACCAAAAGCTATAATCGGGACAAGATGAAGTGCACTTAAATTACCTTCATACGGTATAGGTGACCTGTAAATGGGAACACCTTTCAATTTTTATCGGATTATAGTGCCTTTCATAAATCTGCATTATGATGAAACTAAATTATTAATTAAAGACTGTCGGTTGGTAAATTTCCCGAGAATAATGCAGTAATGTCAATTGTCTTTACTGCGCGATGATATATGTATTAAATTGGTGTGACAAAATTGCTTAGAACAAGTGGAGTTATTATAACTGCGTTAAAAACAACCGACTTCAAACTTGCACGTTTGCAACATTTACAAATACAGACAAAAATGCTCATAAAATAAAAACTACTGGGCCTATCCGAATAAAATTTTTATGGGACCAATTCGACACCATCCCGCATCGAACAAAAAAAGAATCACGTAAATCGGTTCAGAAACCTCGGAGTAATCGGTGTACATACATAAAAAAAAAACATACCGGCCGAATTGATAACCTCCTCCTTTTTTTTGAAGTCGGTTAATAAAATGAAAGAATCGCTACGAATCCAACACATAAGGATAGAAATACTTCTTAGGAAAAAATTAAAAAATATATATATTAAGCCTGAATATTGAATAAGCCACATTCTATTTTGTAAATTGTATGAAATGAAGCAACTAAATTTGGTTGAGGTGCGAATGTTTCTTACCTTTGATATCCAATCGTAATTTTTTTATTGTAGATAACACAACTCTGACATATTTTTTATAAACACGAGAAAGCATCTCCTGTAAAGATGTTCGCATTTACGCCTATATTCGTAGAATTCGACAATATACAGCCCACTTGATAATTTCATAAAGGGAATAGACGTCAAAAGCAAATATTCCAGTGTGTAGTCGTCAAAGCAACTCGGTCAAGGGAAAATCAATCTGCCATAGTTTCGATACCTCTAAAGTCTAAACGTAATTAGAGATAATCTTAAGATTGTTTGAGATAAGTACTCTAAAGGTCCTTTAGGATCTATGCGACAAATATTATCTTCTTGTATAGATTTTGGTTTAATAACCACGAGGATCTAGTTCACCGGGTTAGTGCCCGACATTAATATTGTATTAATATTTTGTTTTTTTGATGATAAAAAAATAAATGTGGGAAGGTGATTAGAGCCTTGAGATTTTATATGAATATCTTATAATGCTTTTTTTGGTACTATATAAAAACCTCTAATAAAACTGCTTCCTCTATATTCTAATATCACTCAGGATGTAGTATTGCTAGTAGATAGCGATAAAGTTTCAAAATCGATTTAGTAATAATCACATATTAATTATTCAAGCCATCTCGCATCACCTAAATATCTGACATGGGATGGCATTTCAGGCTAAACAGCCTGAACCCTCGTCACTAATTGGCATGCAAATATAAACGTTTGAATAAGGATTAAATATTTTCGTAACATTACCTAAACATAATAACTACGTACGACCGTAACAGCCCTTGAAGACCGCAGGGGTTGCTTGTACAAATACTTCTTATACCAACCCTAACATTTCTCAAGCATTCAATAGGAACCTTGTCTGATGCTCAAACGAATTTGGGAGCTCTCGAAGGGATTCTGGTACATAATGTGGGTTTCCCAATCAAATGTGATTAACCAGAATTATGGAAGTTGTAAGATTGAAGAAGTAAATGTTGATTGCTTTTAATTGCTTTATTAAACTCATGTTCAGTCATTTGATAACTTTCTATCCTTCAACAACACAAAAATATTGATTGTGTTTTATACATTTTATTTCAAAATTCGTTTTGCCAGGATAACATGAGAGCAGTGTGATTAACAATATCGTAAGACTGTAGATGACTGTATTAAAATTAGTTTTTAGTCAAATTAAAATGTTATATCGTACTGATCGACTATATGAAATGGCCTAAATCTTTGTACAAGATGTTACACAAGTAGAATGGTATTCTAAAAACATAATAATATTATATCCAGGAATTATATTTCGTATACACACCCTAATCGAAATCCAGTGAGCGAATCTTCGAAACTATCTCAGAACGAGGTCTCTATCGATCCATTTAACTAGTTATTACTTAACAAAAAAAAAAAAACTTAATTAGGTTCGTTGTTCTTTTCTCATAAACCCTTATTAAACCAAATAAAAAAATACTCACATGTAATGTAAGAAGTGTATAATAGCAATAGTGCTCTTAATATAGAGCTCATTCGATAAGGACAATAATTTTCAGAGTACAAAATTTAGAAGTACCTATATTACCAACATGTTATCAATCTATTTATAGTCAAGGACACTTTGTAATGAATACTGGACCTTTGCAATTTCGAGAATTCTTCCAGCTTTCTGCGTAATCTATACTAATATTATAAAGCTGAAGAGTTTGTTTGTTTGTTTGAACGCGCTAATCTCGGGAACTACTGGACCGATTTGAAAAATTCTTTCGGTGTTAGATAGCTTATATACCTAGGAAAGCTATAGGGTATATATCATCACGCTACGACCAACAGGAGTGGAGCCACGGGGGTGAAACCGCGCGGAGCAGCTAGTTCTCAATACAGGTTTATTTCTACTAACTTTGACAATTAAATAAACCCATATTTGCTTAAGTTCTAACCTTTGTAAGCTGGGCGCTGCAGCTGGCTCATCGCAGAACAAATATAGTTTAGCCAATTTTGAGTAAAGCCAAGAGTGTCATACAAGCATCCTTAACCCAGATTATTTTCTTCGGAATTCATAGTTCTTGACTTTTTGAAGTAAAGATCATAAAATGCTTATACGAGAGCTCTCCTTTCATTCCGCAGAAGCTGTAAACAACTTGTCTGTTTTATGTTCACAATGCGTGTTATTACGAATTTATTACAGTTTTTATGCTATATCACAGATTAGAGAATAGTTACTTCGTTAGATACATGCATAATATATGGGGTTGATTATTGTTTCATAGGCTGATACGACTTATCTATAGGCCAATATTGTAGGTATATTATTGTATTACCATTGTTTATCACGTAATAAGTGTTCATCTTTGAAGTAATTGGATGTTTTCTTTTACCCTATAGGAAAGGGTAAATAAGGAAAGCCAATAAATTGGTATAAGACAACAGTCATAAAACGGTGATATCGAAATTTTAAGTGGCGTACGCTTGCCCATTTTAAGGGCGCTCTGTTGAAGATGTATCAAAATAATTGGCCAAACAAACACGATTAAGCTCATTCTTGTTTAAAGTACTCTTTGAACTCAAACACACCCTTATAACAATATCACGGAAAATTTAAACCACACATCTAGTCGATTTGTTGTTAAACAATACTGCGTTGTGGATTTAATACTCTTAAAAGGTGAACCGAGAGTTTTAATTGTGTCAAAAGTCAAAACATGCTTTCGTACATTTTGTTTACGTAAGAAGCCTATATGTTCAATCGCAATACCTTTAATATGATCGTTTGATGTGATTCAGCATTCTAAGCAGAAATATTAATGTGGCAAAGATGCAAAACGTTTTAAATGAAACCCGTTCGAATATTTCTTTTGACGAATGTACGTAAACATGTTTGTGTGAACTTCTATTTTAGTATACTTTAACCGTGGACTAACAAATATTGGAAGATTTTGGAATATAAACGAAGAAGAATAACGTATAGGGAATTTGAATTAGTGTTTCATGAGTTCATGGAAAAACGCGTAGAAATAAATGTGCCTTGATTTTTGATGACAAGAAAAGTATAAAGAACAAAAAAGACGTTGAAAATAGCAATCCAACTGATTTCTTCAGAAATTATATCTAAAGAATCCTAAAGTTTTGATTGGGCTTTGTTCTAACTTCAACTTGTATTTTTAACTTTTTATTTCAATAAACTAGCTTTTTTGAATACTTTTATACCTAGTTTCCTAATTATTATAACTTTTTGAGACGATTTTTTTATTCGCAAGAAGGCTACAGACAATCAGTGAAGTACTCCCTAAGGTACCGACATCAATTTATAATCCGTAAGAAAAAAAACGACTTACAAAATATTTCATTCTTAAAATAGAAGTCTGTTAGCGTAAATTGTTCTTCTCTTATTCTATAGAGATAAAAAATAAAGCAAGCTATTCTTCAAAATTTTACAAAATTATAAATCCTCCGAAAATTGATTTAAATTTAAGTGATAATAATATTATTATCGATCCGTATTTTATTTATAGGACTACACTCTTATCTTTTTTATTATTTGTCCCAGCTATGTAGCCACGCATTTTATTTGTATCAAAATATTACAACAGAATGATACAAGTTGGGTTACGGTAGTATACAGTATACTAGTTTAAGGTCTTTTTATTATGAAGTAAAGCAGCGTTTAACCACCTTCTTATACTTTACTGCATTTATATGGCCTCAGATGAACTAAACTAGACATATAAATATATGTAGTTATTTACTTGTATTATAGGAGCATGTAACAAAGAGCATGGGACATTTTAGTATGAAGCCTGGTATACCTACCAATTTGCGATAAAAAAAAAGTCATTTTGGCGGCAAGAGATGAAACATGTGCCAATCGATAGTACATCAAAATACAAATAGGAAATACTCTTTGGTAAAATGTCGTAATTGATACGGTTTCGGAATAAATAAGAGTTTTAAAAAAATTTTTTTTTTTAGTTTTTTGAATTATTTGTTACTTCTTACACTTAAACGTTAAGACAAAGCATATACAACTTCTAATTTGTAATAAAAGGGTTTCAAAATGTTGTATTACTATCAAAACGAAAGTAATAAACCAACTTTGGGCTAGGGATGGCGTATACCCGTGGTCCCCCCGCTATGTCCCACTGTGGGTCTACGGGTAATAATTTTTCCCCGTGGACCCACTGCTATAGAATGGGACTACGGGTAAATGAAATAAAATAATTTTTTACCCGTGGTCCCCCGCTGTCATGCTTTGAACATTATAGAGGTTGGATTATTATTAGAATCTCTTTGCACAATGATTATTTTTTTTATATTTTCACGATCATCCGTGGAATTTCGAATTCCTAATTTTGCATTAAAATCGCCTAACACTATACTATCCAGGTCCCTCTGTGATCATCGCAAGCCTTATTAAGTAGATCGTAAAAATCTTCAACCTCGTCATTAGAATGCGTAGATGTAGGTGCATATATTTGTATAATTGTAAGTATTTTTTTGTCATCTATACGAAATTTTAGAAGTACAATTCTATTAGAGTATCCAATAAATTCTATTATGTTATTTTTCCACTTTTTTGAAACTAAAAATCCAACTCCATATTGACTATTTTGTTCTCCGTTGTGATAAAAAATATTCTTATTTCTTTCAATTGTATGTTCACCTTCTCGTCGCACTTCCGCTAAACCTAAAATATCGCAATTGATGGTTTCTATTGCATTATTAAGACTGTTAAATGAATTAAAGAAATTGACTACCTTCCAAAATAATTCCCGAGTAAAATCAAGATCTAGCATCGCCGTTGAGAATGACGATTTTATAGGAAAAGTTTTAAAGGTGCTTATTGCAGGCGATATAACGGTTGGTAATGCGTTGGAAAAATTGCGATGAAACCTTCAAACATTACAAGTTGTTGCTCACACTTTCTACGCGTGTTTAAGAAGAATCTATACATACATATAAAAATTCATAGGAATGTAAAAACTGTAACATTTAATATTTTTTAAAGGAATACTTGGGGCGTGATCTAAGATAGATACCGAAGCCAAAAATATAGTTTTTAGAATTCTTGTCTGTTTGTCTGTATGTATGTCCGGGCTAAACTCAAAAAGTACAAATTTTGGCTTGAGACCTAAGGAAGGACATAGGATAGGTTTTATCCCGGAAATCCCACGGGAACGGGAACTATGCGGGTTTTTCTTTGACTGCGCGGGCGATGCCGCGGGTGGAAAGCTAGTAAAATTATAAAAATAAAAAAAATTTGGTTTTATTTCTAATTATTATTTATTATAATCAGTCACATTGATTAGTTACAATATTAATATATTTATCCAATTTTCAAACAAAAAAGGCCAGTCCGTTAGAAAATGCATTCAGGGTTTAAAAAATAGTTTAAAAATTAAAAATTAATGAGTAATTTATAGATTTATATTCAATTTTATATCAGGTAAAACAATAGCTCCTCGTAGACCAAATATGTGTAATAAATGGCAAAATGGGGATAAAAATGCTTTTAAATACCTAACTGGTGTATACTTCTACATTGGGACTACGGGGAAAGAAATTATGAGATTAATTACCCGTGGTCCCACTGAAAATGACAATTCAAAGATATTCTAGTTTAAACTATAGCAGTGGGTCCACGGGGAAAAATTATTACCCGTAGACCCACAGTGGGACATAGCGGGGGGACCACGGGTAATACGCCCTAGGGATACGCACGTGCAGTGCGTCACTTATCGACAACCGTTATCGATTCTTGGCGTAAGTGCGACAGAGAGCGCAATAGATTGCGTCCTGTTTCCATGAATTACTACCCCGCGGGCGGCGAATCTTTAGCGAGTTGGAGCGAGAGGTCCGATAGTCTGAGAGAGAGACTTGAGTCCGGTCGAGAAAAGCGCTGTAGTAGTTAACTGTTTAGTTTGCCACTGTCTTTCCTATTGGCACAAGCGTGTTCGGAGGCTATTTGCAATTGTTCGTTGTTGATTATTTAATTAGGTTTTTGTTATTCAGTTTATGTTGTTGGATTTTTGACATTTTGTGTTGTTATAATTAACTATTATGTCACGCAACTACGGCCCGCCTGGGTCACAGTGTTTCTTATGTGAGAGGAGCACCGCACCGCGCATGGGTGGACGCCAACCCAGACAACAACTATGCAACTAAAAGCTTTAGGAACGTATCAAATTGCACAAGCCAGAAGTTATTACGGTGAGCATATAAAAAGAAATGGTGTTTACGAAATACAAGTCTGTAGGGATGATGGAGGCCTATTTCTGGAGAACTTGTGGCTATTACGAGCCAAAATTGATTCACGGCATGCCGGAAACCGGACATATTTTGTTTATATTTTAATAAACAATAGCATGCAAGGAAGGGACAAACTCGAAGGCCATTATTGCTCTTGCATAGTAGGGAAGAGAACTCTGGGATGTTGTTCCCATATCATGAGCGTTATATGGTTCTTGGGATGGGCCCGTCACCAAAATGTTTTTCCGCTGCCACCAGCATTATTTTTGGATACAATTATTGTACGACATGACGTAGAAAATGAAGCTAATGACGAATTTTAATCCATACCGAGCACCTTCCTAAAAGCTATGTAGATATTTTTAAGTTTGTGTTATGTTCTTTACTTTTTTCTCATTCTAATGTTGTCTAATCAAAGTAGCACTGCAATTACTACTACTTTTATTATTGCAGTACTACTACTATTGTCTATTACTATTGCAGTGCTACTTTGATAAGACAACATTATTTTAAATGTGTCTGAAGTTTTCAACAATTGAGAATTGTATGATTGCTTTAAAAAAATATTTAACGAGCAAACATGTCATATTGGAAATCAATAATCAATAAATTACAATAAAGAAGTATACAAAGTCAAAAAAGCTTAAGTTATTTTGCCGCAGACCAAACGGATGCTTTGCTTCCATATATTTTTTTAAAGCTTCTATTATTTATTTAGATTGTAAGTTGATAAATAAAGATCTGAATAATATGTATGATTATTTGTTTCTTTCTACCTGTCACAAAATCGTTCATTTATCAGTGGTAAGTTGTTATGATCATAGTGCGGCCGAATAACAAACATTATGAATGCTTGAAGCTTGAGTTACTTTTATAGGGCCGTTTTGAAATGCGTCAGATTCATGCTTATGCTATGGAATAAGGATTTTCCATCGTTGATAATATCTTTGGGATGAATCGTGATGGATCTGACACCTGAAAATCAAAGCGGGCTTGATAATGGTTCGAGTTTAATTTTTATTACTTTGCTTTTGATGGTAATGTAGCATTTTTAAAAACCAAATTCTAAGTTTTATAATGTTTACCTTAACATTTAAGTAAGAAACATTAAAAAGTAAAAAAAAAACTTATTTACTCCAATACTCAATAATTTATTTGCATCCGAAACTGAAACTAAACTAATCTTCATCGTAACTAACCATATCGATAACGGTTGTCGATAAGTGACGCACTGCGCGTATCCCTAGCCCAAAGTTGGTTTATTACTTTGGTTTAGATAGTAATGCAACATTTTAAAACCCTTTTTTTACAAATTAGAAGTTTTATATGCTTTGTCTTAACCTTTAAGTGTAAGAAGTAACAAATAATTCAAAAAACTGAAAAAAAAATTTTTTTTTTAACCCTTATTTATTCCGAAACCGTATCAATTACGACATTTTACCAAACAGTATTTCCTATTTGTATTTTGATGTACTATCGATTGGCACATGTTTCATCTCTTGCCGCCAAAATGAAGTTTTTTCAAAATTTCCAACTTTAGGTATACCAGTTAGGTTCCTTGCATTTTGTATATTGAACGACTCGATTTGTAGACGATCCCTTGAGAATATGATTTCGACGTCGCTTATGAGAAAATATAGTGTGAGAAAATTTTTTATACCATAAGTGAAGTCCCGTGTCCCCTAGTGGGGTAAGGGACAGATGCATTATTCATACATCTGTTTCACTGATCGATTTTCTTTAGGGACAAGTAGGTGATCAGCCTTCTGTGTCCTGCCAGACCGAGACATTTTTTTTTCTTCGTCTCCACCGGGAATCGAACCCAGGGCCCCTCGGTTCTACGCTCACGCGTCAACCACTGTACCAAGGAGGCGGTTTTTATACCATACACTAGTATAAATGTATAAGTAGGTTATTAGTTCTCTAGTTTTCATAAGATGATTATAGGCCCATTAAGAAGAGCTGGAACGTCAACACATTTACACATTGCACATGTTAGGCCGGGAGATACTGACACAAAATTTCGGGTCATTTGTAACAGGATGGCGGTCTAGAGGGGTCTTAGTACGCAATGACAAAAAGAAAAATGATGGTCAGAACGCTGGTACCGGCGGACTAGTCGCGTGGGCGTTAGTCACACTCGTCGGATAAAAAGCGAAAGTCCAACGATTTGTAACACAAAAATTTTAGAATTTACCGATAGCCCTTAAAAAAGATGTAGGCGGTAGTGTCATGCCATACTTTTACGATGTGACTTACAGTCCGCCATACCGACGTGAATGCGTTGATTTAAAAAAAACAATTCAACCATTTGTACCGGGCTAACTTTTGCACAGGTAACCATCGTCGTGCAGCCATTTACTAAAATCGCCATGCCATACTTTTCGGACGATTCCAAATGGTCGCCATGGCATGGCGATTTTTGTAAATGTCTGCACGATGATGATTACCTGTGCAAAAGTTAGCCTGGTACAAATGGTTGAATTGTTTTTTTTTTAAATCAACGCATCGCGTCGGTATGGGCTGTAAGTTACACCGGAAAAGTATGGCATGACACTACCGCCTACATCTTTTTTATGGGCTATCGGTAAATTCTAAAATTTTTGTGTTACAAATCGTTTGACTTTCGCTATTTATCCGACGAGTTCGACTAACGCCCACGCGACTAGTCCGCCGGTACCAGCGTTCTGACCATCATTTTTCTTTTAGTCATTGCGTAATAAGACCTCTGTAGAACCGCCATTCTGTTACAAATGACCCGAAATTTTGTGTCAGTATCTCCCGGCCTATGTATGTGTCATATTTTGCAATTGTTTATAAATACAGGGTGATGTAATTGGTGTAGTACGAATATCTAAAAATCTATGAAGAATTTTGTGATACAGTAAATGGAAGAATTATAGACTATTTTACAGTATTTAATAAAATCATTTAATTTTTTGTTCATTTTCATTAGAAATGTCAATTTTTCTCACCAAGGTGGAAATTTGGATGATAAGGATCTTGTTAGAAAAATATAAATTTTGACTAAAATCGGCATTTTTTTTTTTTTCAAAAATCAAATTACTAATTAATAATCAGAGTTATCACATTATTAAAAAAAATAAGCCAAACTATACACAATTTTTACTTGATGCAATCCTCAAAGATCATGGACATAGTGTATTGCGCCTTCCACCATACCATCCAGAACTCAACCCAATAGAGTTACTATGGGGCATAATTAAAGGGAAAGTAGCATCACAAAATGTGAACTTTAACTTGAAAACTGTGGAAGAATTATTTAGAAAGGAAGCAAATGCTATTAGTCTGGATATGTTTAGTGACGTTTGGAGAAAGACGCGAGAACATGAGGAAAAATATATTCAATTAGAACCAAAAGTAGATAATTACACTGACTCATTTATAATAACATTAAGAAATTCCGACGGCGAGTTCTTCGAGCGATGAAAGTTTCAGTGAAGTAGAAGATTACGATTATGATTAAATAGATTCTTCTTCTTCTCTATAGATACTGCTTTCTGAATTGGTGGTAAATGTTAAAACTGTTAAACTGTTATGACGATTCAAAAGTGCTTCTAGAAGAAGTCTAATTGTATAAATGTTTGAGTTTGAGTTTAAAACCAATAGTGTGAAAATTATACAATAAACATGTAACACATATTTGTTAGCGCGTATTGGTAGGTATTACGTACTTACTACAAATATAATATTTCTTAGATATCTTTACTCGACCAAAGTCAGGACAAGACTGCTCCGCAACTGCAGAAGACGTCCGTTATTTAAATCATTATCAAAACAACCATCCGTGTGTTGGGAGTGAGCGCACGTGTTATTTGTATTGTTTTTATGACCTGAAATTTAATTATTATTTGATAATTGAATGATTATTAATACTTTTATCCAATTGATTATTATTAGAATAAATAATTAACTTCATCAATTGATTTACTTTTAAATTATAATTTTACAGGTAAATTATGAGAGCTTTCATAATTATATTTGCATATATTTATCTACAACGCACCCATTTTACAATTCAAGTCTAAAATGAAACTAGAGTCGCATTTATTTTTGAACATACTGTAAGTGAAATTGCATAAGTGTGAGTACTGTGAACATGCCAGCTTTCCTTAATTGACCGATAGAAACTTTGGCGAGCTTAACTTTGGATGACATTCGAAAACAGGAACCAAGGATTTATATTATTTATTCAGTAATGATTAAGGTAAGTGGTTTCCTGAGTAGTTACTAGTTCAAACGCCGTCTCAAACAAAATCGATTATTTTATGCAACAACTAATTTTTCGTCCGCGTTTTAGCACGGGTTACGTTGTGTATTGTTGGAAAAAATCTTACCTACCTTACATTTTAGTTTCACCAAAAAGTATGTGGGTTAAGACAAATGGAAATATGTAGCATTAAAATAGAGTTAATTTCGCAAATATTGTATAATTTATATGTATAAATATATTTTAATAGAGTAGTATATTATGCTTATAGACAAGCCACTGGGTATTTGCTCTGAAAATTTACTCCGGGGCAGTATATTTAGTTCAGAAACAAATCAACTGGGGAAATTATTACTCAAATTAATAGTTAGTTTTGCGACTTGGTTAAATTTAATTAATATTTATTTGTGAGCTTTGATTACCCTCTCTCTCTTAATTACCATGAAGCAAATAAATTATTAACTATATAATTTTATGAATATGTACTTATATTATAGTAGGTATGTAGTTAATAGGAATGATAAAATTTAGTTACTTTATTTTCTCTTTTAACATCTTTAGATTCTCAACGAAACTTCACAAATAACACTTTGACTGCATTTCGTTTACCCAAGTGAAAAATAAAAAAAAAATGTATTTTTTAAACAAAAGTGAAAATGTTATGTTTATAAGTATGGTGAGATTAATTAATATTATTAAAATACCTACATAATTAATTTTGATAATTTTACAGCAAAATATTAAATATTAGGAATAATAATATTATTTATTAAATACTATGAAAATCAGCTTTTCATACTATTTAATAAATAAATATTATATTAACTAGGAGGTTTACAAATTAATATCTACGATATTAATATTGATATCCACGAAGTATATGAAGTATCAGGGAATAAATATGAAATTGGGTTCGTTTTTGTGTCGAATAAATTAAAATAACCAGAAATTTATACTGCGTAATATATTCTGTTAGAAGTTTCCTGTTTTTACGTAAAGTTATAATAATTTCCAAGAAGAATAATAATTAATTTTACCATTTCTTTCATGTGATGAAAATTAAGTGTAATAAAGACAAAATTAAATATCAATATTTTGTCGTTTATTTTGCAAACAATTATGCTAACAATTCCAGCTTACTGCTAAAATTAATGATATTCTTTAAAAGACAGATTGACTTGATTCGACCTATCAAATGACAGCTGTGGTCAGTAAATAGAGTTTTTAGTAAATAAATTACTATGATTTACGGCCTTATTTCGTTAAATTTGCGATTAACTTTCTGTATATCCTGAACATTGGCTTGGATCAAAAAGTTCGACGACATGACGACATCTACCAAACCGCACTTGGCCAGCGTCGTGGATCATGGCCTGTACCCTCATAGGAGGCTTGGGTCCCAGCAGTGGGAACGCATATGGGCTGATGATGATGATGCGTACCTAATATATAAGTGTATAAAGAAGTATTGTTTAGCTCTACTTTGTTTCTTAGCTGTGGATCGACAAGGCAATAGTACTCATTAGTTATTAGGCTAAAATATATGGATCATGTAGGTACTAGGTTAAATGAGACGTACATAATATAATAAATCAATGGTACTTATTCCAATAGTATTAAATAAAACAAAAACATTATAAAAATCATTTATTCGTATCGATTGTCATATTCCTTACTTAAGTTTTATAACTATCACTAAAATTGCTTTTACGTATTTACAAGTGTAAATATTTCTAATTAAATGCTAAATTATTCCACCTGGATCAGTTACTGTGGACTGTCTTCAACGACGACCTGCTGGTGATACCTTCTACGACCGTGTGGAACTCGCCTTTCTCTTGATTGGACACCTTCTTCATGTACTACCTATAAGTGAAAGGATCTATTAGATAATCTTAATATAAAAAGATAATAATTAATTGGTATCTGTTGATACTGCTTTTTAAACCAGCGGTAAATTCTTTTGTATTTTGACAGCAGTTCTAATTGAAGTCTGAATTTGAGTTTTTCGTGAATTGAAATACCAGTAGGTAATATTTTCACATCATACTATATACATAGAGCCTTAAAACAACACAATTGCAATTGAAGACCTACATACTTATGTATCTACATTATAATATACCTTAAAAATAACAGTATTGTAATGTTTAACCGAATTTTATTATGGAACAGGCAATTTAAATTGGCAAAAGGAGAAAACATTACGTTTTATTGCGGTGTTCTTACAACTGCTACCAGAAAATATAATTTAACCTCGGATAGTTCTTCCTGGATATATAATTTTGAAAATAATATTCCAGGTCTTTTGGTATACTTTTGCTTAAAAGAGGGAAAGAAATTTAAAATTTTACTTAGTACTACCTACTATATAGTTTTACTAATATCATATACGCGAAAGTTTGGAAGAAAGTATGGATATTAGTTATTCAACTAAATATATCTGTATGAAATTTGGCAAAGGGACACATTTTTGTCTGGATTAGCACATAAGCTTTTTTAGCCCGGGTACCACCCGAAAGACGCTCTACGGGCTTCAAATTTTCTAAAAATATGTTTAAATTATTTATTAAATTAAAACCTATGAATTTCTTCATTCCAACATATCTAATAGATTTGGATTTATGGGTTAACCTGATAATTGACTTAGTAATATAATCGAAATAGATTACACGGAAGTTGTAGCTTTTATCTTACCTGTACATTTTTCCTGCCCACATTGTTTTCCAAGAATTTGTTCACTGCTCCGAGGGTGTTAATAGGAATCTAAACAGACATAACTTTTAATAAAGGTAAAAGAGTATTTTGATCAATAAAGTTTTTCCATTTGAACATAATTTACTTTATGATGATAACATTTTATTAGAAAGACTTACCATTTATGCTTCTTTCTTCATAATAAAGGTGTTATACTGTCAAATTAGGAGTAAGCAATGTATCCCAACACCCATTACTGCATGATAAATAAAATTAAAAGAAACATAATACAAAATTCATATAAAATTAGACGAAGAAAAGCGTTAAAAGTTAAAAGCGTTAACGGACGATACAATAGGTATCCATAGAATAGCGAAGGGTTTTAAATGCATTTTATGCAGTACCAATTTTAATAATTAATGTTATAGAAGTCATCTTTCACAAAACCTTCGAGTTAATGATTTGTCAAATGTAGGTCTTTTTGTTATTAATGAACTTACAGAGAAAATGTCATCGATAAAAGATGATGCACTCGGTGTGTCTACCGAAATATGAGCGGATGAAGAGGAAGATATCGATGAATCATGCTTCGGCTCTGATTCTGCAGAAGATTAAAGAGAATTAGTAGATAGTAAGATAGTTGATATTACTATAAGAACTCATTCACACTACCGCGTCCTGGGCGGCGTTATGGATAAAGTACTACCTACTACCATGCATGATAAAATGCTTTAATAAAAACTCTTGGGGTTTCAACTAATTAGTTTTTAATCCTACATTATATTATGTAATAGCTTATTCCATTAATCCATCTCACAGATTGTACATTATCTCTCAGATTTTACATTTACATTTCCTTCCGTAACATCTAATTACTCAAGAACAGTATGTGGAAAATAAGAAAAACCACATCGTAAAAGATGGCGTAACATGAAATCCTAATAAAACTCTAAATAAAACATGAGCAGAATTACGACGGTCACAAAAAAAAACAAAACCATAAAAGAGGAAGATGGAAAAGACAGGTTTCTTTGCGGTAAACACAATTTTTTTTTGTATGTCGTATCTAATTAAAGACTTAAAAAATAACGTAAACATTGTCATTGTGTGCTACCAATACTGAGTTTAATGCAAATATTAATCGTGGCTGTATCATTTTTAGGATACAATAATATTTCATTAGATTTGATATGAAATTTAACATAAGAATAATTATTACTTAGCTACAAAATAATTTGCAGATAAGAAACCTGTAATATTATGTGTGAAATTAGCACACATCGTTATAAAATATCCCATTTTCGTGTATAATTAACGCTAATTACATACTAGCCTTAGTTACATTCAGTCACCACTATAACTTATTTTAACAGTCATAAAAATGTGTATATAATCCTTGAACTTCTTTCTTAGAATTAACGAAGTTGTTTTAATAATAAGCACCTGCTTGTACAGATTTTTGTACAGATATGTTTGTACGTGATGCCGTGTTCCCAAGGAAATTACCGACTGCTTTCAAAGTAGAAATTGGAATCTGTAAACAAGAAATATCAGTTGAAGAGATATGTGATATTAAAATTCTTCATATAAAGCTCAATTTACATATAGTTGAGAAGCGAGATCCCGTGAGAAATGGGGACACATTGCCGGGACCGTTTAACCTATCGACTATTCGTTTGAAGTAAGTTTTTTGGATTCAGCCAAGAGGGAATCAACCTCGACTTCGTGGTGAATGAACCACGAATAATGCAAATTGTATACGATATAGGAATGAAAATTAAGTTTGTTGTTTATTATTGGAAAACACAATTTGTAAAGTTCTCTATATTAGTTATGAAAGTAAAGAATAATTTTGCCACTTCAATATTATGTTCCAAATGATGCAATGTCTATTTATATTAACGAATTTATTGACTAGAAATTTTTATCCTTAACAACTTACATCAAAAATGTCACGGAAGAAAGTTGGATTTTTGTTCACAGTGACTTCCTTAGTGTAAACTTTTCTTACTCCTCCCCCATTGATATGTCCGTCTACATTAGCTCCAGCGTTAGCTTCAACACCGACATCTACCCTTCTCTCAGCATGTTGTTCAGTTTGTACAACAGTACTGGGAGCTGGTCCTACAATTTCTCCTTGACCACCAACATAACCTCCGAGGAAAGCGGTTTTACGAAAATGAGCTCTTCTTGGCTTGTAATGCGTATGCACAATATGCTTTTCGAAAACTTGAGGTTGTGAATCTACGTACACCTGTTAGAAATTAAATATTTGTAACAATGAATATTTATCAAAGAACAAATTTTGATGATGGTTAGATATTTTCACATTGTTACACATATCCAAAAAATACATATAGTACGTAAAATAATAAAGCATTAAAAATTACAAACACAAAAGAACGAACATCATTATTTACATCATGTTTCACTGATGGTTAATTAGTGTACTTGGAAAAAAGAAATAGCTTGTTTTCAAAATCATTTCACATAAAACATAAAAATTTATGTTAAGAACAATATGTCGACGAGGTTAACATATTGCTAGAAAAACAAAAAAATAGTATTATTAGTTCGACAAACACGTAGTGGTAGATGGTTTCTAAGTGCTGTATCACTATTTAGACAAACCTTTGAGAAACCGTTGGTTCGTGGCAATCCTATTGGAAAACTAAAAATATTTCTAAAGAAATCTTGGAACGGATTAAATTGATTTTCAGCATTTATATGGTACTGCGGTGTCCATGTTTTACTCACTTCTTTGACTATATGAGGAGATTGAACATCTTCCCTAACTATAGTCTTGGTTATTTCAATATTTGATGCTTCATGTGGTTGTACTTCATTTGCAGATTCAATATTAACTTCGGTGTTAATACCACTTTTTAGAGGTGTTACTTCTAGTTTATTCACGCCACTATACGTAAATCCTGCTGATCCTTTATCACCGGTTTGGCCTCCCTGTAAATTTTTAAATATGTATTATAATTTTTAAAAAGTAACTCCTTAATTTTACGTGCAAGACAAAAACAATGGGTGGGATAGCGAAATTGGGCCCATCATAACATCAGCCAAAGCACGATGAGAACATTCTATTTTGTACGGTGTTGCTTGCTAATGCTTTCATTCCTTTGTGCATGTATATACAACAGTTCATTCACATTCAGTAATTATACCCATGCTAATATGTAAGTTTTACCTTTACTCGTATCGTACGCATGGTTAGCTTCTAGTCTGATAACTAAATTAATATTAGTAAATGACATTTCTGTTTTATAACAATTTATTATACGATTAAACTTATAACATATAATCGAGTACTGTTAACACAATTGTAAAAACGAGGATACAATAACAACATGGAATTATGCAATGAAATTTTTGGCCTTCAATGCTTTTTCGGTTTTCTTTCGCTTTTGTTTTTCTTCCTTCCTCCGCTTTATCCTCTCGCTTAGAGATTCACCTACCAGGGCGCTGGTTGAAACGACGTTTCCAGCTTGCGCTTGTGCAAAGCCACTTCCAATTTTGTTACCGGCGCTGGTTCCAGATAGACCAGCTGATGCGTGATAATTACCGCCTGCTGTTGCTCCGGCGAAAAGTCCACCTTTAATAAGATAAGAGTAAGTTTAAATTGAACCCTGCATGACTTAAAATTTGTTAATTTTTAGTATAAATTAATGGATATTCAGGTACCATCAAATCTTTAGAAAATTTTTCGTAAGAAATTACCACATTGGTATTAAATGATACTATATTTCGTGTTTATCGATAGCAATAACCTCATATTTACCTGATGCTATTCCATTTTGATTAACAGCTCCCCCAAGGCCAGCAGTTGCAAACTGTCCTGTTGGTGTACCAGCCTCTGCAAACAGACCTCCACGTGTCCCATTGGCTGTAAAAGGCACACTCTCAAATTAAGAATCACTCTCATCAACAATTTTAATTAATATTAGCGGGCTTGCTATTACTGCAAGTGTTGTTTTGGGATTAGCTAACGATTCATTTCATTCACGAATTTTATACATGTGTGCTAGTGGAAGAACGAAAAGTAACATTAATGTCCTTTTTCAGCTTTTCCTTTAAAAATAGTTTTTCAAACTCTTGGGCAATCAAACAAATCCTGCTCATAATGTTAGTAATATTTTTTTTTGTAAGCAAACATTAACGTAAGCAATTTTCACCATTTCAAAGTTGCTAAACCCAGTCAAACTATTTTAAATCCCTTACGTAAATTAATATTCTAAACAAGATGATACAAACTAAATAATTTCTCAATTATATAAATTAACTTCTGTACTACTTTATAAATTAGTAAAGAACGTAATAGTTTATAAGTGTATGTTAAATGTGATACTGATGAAACTTCATACAACGTTCGTGATGAAGAAATAGATATCGTCATCTTAATAATAGCGTGTAATTGCACAAGTTTGTAATAAATCTGTGTTGATGTGTTGTGCAAAGAAGAAACAGAGTACAATATCAAATGTTGTAATATAAATAATATAATTTATAATATTATATTGTTTATAATATAAACAAAATATGACAGGAAAAATAAAAATTAACTCTTGGAACACATGTTTCGATGAAACATTTGATTTCCAAGAAAGCAGCTTTCAGCCCTTCCTTAGGCGTGTACAAGTGGAATAAATATTAGGCTGAGTCTATTAATACGGTTACCGTACGAATAATTAATAATTATTAATACGGTTACCGTACGAATAATTTATAATAATTATTAATACGGGTACTGGACAAACAATTTATTATTATTCGTACAGAAGTCGTACGAATAATTTTATTTTATCAATTAGAATGCAAATAATTAAATTTTTTTTTTCAAAATTGCAAATTGACAAGCTAATCATCCAGTTCATTCTTAATTTAAAAAAAAATTGAATAAATGTACGAATAAATATAATTTATGCGTACAGTACCCGTACAAATAGTCACATCCTAAATATTATTATTCATTTTCGTACTTCTTAATTGTGACATAATTTCGATAGCATAACATTAACAGCATCATCAGCAATAATTTTATACCCATTAACTGATACCCAAACTTACTTCTAAAATCACATAGATAATTTAAGTAGTAGTCGCTCACCTAAAAGCCCACCAATACCGATGCCAGCGTGGTAACCGCCGAAGTTGACTCCCAACTTTCCATCTTGAAACGATATAAATTGTGGAGCCTGGGAACAAAGAAAATCACCTGCTAATTATACATTACGAACGTTACTGCTGCATATATTAACTAATTAAGCTTTGAATTGCACACCAAAGATAAACGAAATCTTTGCCTTGCGTTTTATACATAGGAAATGTTAAGAATCTTATTACAAATCTTTGTCAATCTTGATGATCTTTCGTTTATACAAAATTCTGTGCATAAAATTAATATTTTTCTGATTAATTAAGCTGATTTTCAATTAATTATAATTCTATCTAAACAAAACGCAATCATGTCAGACGAATCGTAAAAAGGAAAACGGGCTAATAACTTCCAAGATTTATATTACAAAACCCTTCATAAACAAGGTGACACGAGATTGAGAAAATGTCGTGACGTGCTCGAGTTTTAGCTTAGTAATAAAACATTCAGTGCCGTGCCGTTACTCAAAGAAACAGATTAAAAACTTCTTACAACTCAAAAACTATTGGAATTTTCTGGAACTACTGCTCTGAACGACATATGGAAGTTAATGCACTGACACCAAGCAGATAAATTATGCATGTCTCAGTGAACGGGAATGACTTTGTATGTAAAGCACAGCCGAACCTATATTTTGAGCCTAGAATAAATTTGAATGGTAAAATATGACAAAAGCAGTTGTGTATTGGCTGGGATTTTGTGTATCTTTTTGATAGATTTAGGATGTAAAGTGCTAACAATGTTACATAACAAATCATTCCAAATAAATTAGTTTAGTCATAATTTATTAGTTATGGACAAAATCTACCTCATATATTTTTTTATAAAATACGTATAATAATTTCTACACGTAAGCATAAATGGAACATTTGGCGATTTTGAATAAAACAAAGAGAGATTAAACCATATCCAATTGTAAAGAAACGAACTGAACAACAACACAAAGAAAAACATGTCGTTTAAATTCTCATGCCTATCTATATATTAAGAAAATCATGTTTAAGCCAATCGAAATGTGTTTATTTTCCAAATACGCCATAATATATTACTCATTTTCTTTAACAAATAACAAATCTCCAACCGCTAACTGAACTTTTAGTATATGTTTAGGCTAAGTTTAGTCAGCACATTTCAAGAGACATGATCCAATTAAGCTACTTCTAAGTCATCTGACTTGATAACTTAAATGAATCTTGTGATGCTAAGCACATTGGGCTTCATTGGGCAATTAAGTTTTGGTTTAACTTAGATCAATCAGTTCAAAATCAAACTCTACTTGCTAAACGATTTACAAACATCGAATGTATATAAACACTATAAAGTATTGATACGGTATGATTACAGAAGTCGCTTTGGCCTTTGCGCTGTCTGTGTTTTTATGCTTAGATCTAAGATAGATAGATAGATCTTAGATAATAAGAAACAGATTTTTATTTTTATTTTTTAATAGAAAGAGTGATTCTCGGGGAATTTATTAGTACATAATTTAGTAGATAGGTTTTAGATAAAGTGGGCGAAGTCGCGGATGGTAAGCTATGTCTTAATAAAATTACATGAATAGGTAGCAGATATAATTGTTGCACATGGATAGTATATACGTAGCTGGAATATAGAGTTAATATTCTTGAGTTACCTATCGATTCACATCGGTATTTTCCACATTAGAATACAATAAGGCGCGATAATCAATCTTTTAGTATTGAGAATTATCAAGTTGTACCATTTGACGGTCAGCAACAACGACACATACCGACCACAACCACAACGAAGACATACAACACTATATTTAACATGTTCCATTACTATCTTGCATGAATTCTTAGTCACAAATAAATTTAAACCAATTATTTTATTCTTTTCAGGACAACATTCAGATATATAGAGATTCACGCTGACTCTATCGTGTTACGAATTATTATTTTATTTACTTTTTATTGTGATCGGTATTATGTATAGATTCATTTATTTATTTATTTATTTATTATACTTCATTGTACAAACATGAATGGACAAAGCAGAAAAAAAAAGAACAAAATCACAAAAAGGCATCATTTGTACAAAAGGCGGCCTTATTGCTGAACAGCAATCTCTACCAGGCAACCTGGTAGGAAAGGAAATGTAAGAAGGTCGTGGGATAGCGCAAAATAAATGACTATAATTGCAATTACATATAACAATACATTGCAAATAATATAAAATAGACACATATACACACATATTAATATAAACTAAATATTACATACATATATACTTCAAAAATATGTACATACTAAAAATATTACTAAAATACATGTCGGCGCAACGACGATAAACGACTACCGTCAAACTACTAAATAATTATAACTAGCTAAAGTTTACTTTGATCTTTTTAAATAAGTGGTTGATAAATGTAATGAAATAATTAAATTAACAAAATAATTAATGTTTGTTAAAAATGATAAAAATTCATTGTAAAAATTAGAGTGGCAACACTCTCAAACTAATTCTTGTGAGTCATGGTTTGCTTTAAATACGAGCGCCCGACGGCACAGAGCACATTCACGCGCCGGCCGTCGGAGCGTTCGGAGCTCTCTCTATAATTACGACGAGGAATAAAAGGGCAGTAAAATACCCACAGGCGTTCTACTTTGAGTATGAGCGCCTGCCCTGATGATGGTGACGTCAGCAGTGCTGATGTCACTCTTTTTAAAAATAGTCTTGGGGCCCTTCTTCCGTCATCAGAAGTTGGATAGAATTCAAGCTCACTCTTTTTAAATGTTAAACGTTTACGTAGTTTTGTAACGGCATTGTGTTTTTTCGTGCGTTGTGTAAAGTAAAAGTTTGTTACGTGGATTATCGTAACGGGAGTGTAGTTCATCGAAGGAATTGTGCGTGCTATCTGCGCCTCTCTTTGTGATAAGCATAAATCTACGAGAACCTTCGAGAAATCTACGAGAACCTCCGAGAAATCTACGAGAACCTTCGAGAATCTGCCTATGTCACAAATGAGTAGGTGTTGGTCGCATGATACGCGAACGGACTGCCTCTGTCATGTGGAGTGTTTAGTGTTCTGTAAGGTCAGTGTGGCCGAGGCAGTGTGTTTTTGAAATCCCGAGATGAACTACCGTAGTGTTGTAATACGAGAAAAGGCGTACGAGGACGTACGATTGTCAATATGGCCGTGTTAGACGTAACTTTTGATTTAGTATTTTTGTGGATGAATAGTTGTCAATGTAGTTGTCATTATTTCATGTCAGAACATGCTTAGCTTCATAAATGTGAGTACAAAAAACTGATTTCTAAATAAAACAGTTAAAATCTACGAGAACCTTCGAGAACCTCCGAGAATCTACGAGACCCTCCGAGAATCTACGAGAACCTCCGAGTAATCTACGAGAACCTCCGAGAAATCTACGAGAACCTTCGAGACTCTCCGAGAACCTACACAAAACACGCCAAGATTATAACTTGACATTGTTACAGACTTTTACAACGAGGCTGGTGCAGAGCGCGCACCGCCTGTCAGTATGGCCGTGTCGGCGCAACGACGATAAACGACTACCGTCAAACTACTAAATAATTATAACTAGCTAAAGTTTACTTTGATCTTTTTAAATAAGTGGTTGATAAATGTAATGAAATAATTAAATTAACAAAATAATTAATGTTTGTTAAAAATGATAAAAATTCATTGTAAAAATTAGAGTGGCAACACTCTCAAACTAATTCTTGTGAGTCATGGTTTGCTTTAAATACGAGCGCCCGACGGCACAGAGCACATTCACGCGCCGGCCGTCGGAGCGTTCGGAGCTCTCTCTATAATTACGACGAGGATTAAAAGGGCAGTAAAATACCCACAGGCGTTCTACTTTGAGTATGAGCGCCTGCCCTGATGATGGTGACGTCAGCAGTGCTGATGTCACTCTTTTTAAAAATAGTCTTGGGGCCCTTCTTCCGTCATACATATTGTACATACACATACATAATATAAAATACATATTAAACATACACATACATATTACAAAATACATACTATACACAAGCCATAGTACACAGATGATAAGACATTCAAAAACAATGGTTACGATTACAGATGTCAGCAAGCAGAAACAGAAAGGTAGGGAAAAAGCTACAGTAAGGAAAGGTAGTGATCTTTTAACAGTGATTTAAAAGAGGAGAGCGTTTTAGCGCGTCTAATACTCTCAGGTAAAGCGTTCCAAAGTTGGATAGCACGGACAGTAAAAGAGTTGTTGAAAAAATTGGTATGTTGGATAGGGGTGCATAGTAATAACAGGTTGGAAGAACGAAGAGAGAGGGAATTGCT
>CAJQZM010041573.1:20066-39498 GCA_907164665.1 Colias nastes | reverse complement strand
GGGAGTTTAAGTACTTGAAGATAATAACAAGAATATCTTAGCAATAACAATGGGCTTAACCATGTTACAAATTAAGCAACTTTTTCATATCTCTCAATTTTACGCAATTTTCGTCCTTCAGTATGTTCTATTCTTGTCTCTTTATAGCATCATTTCATGCATGGCAACTTTCTTGATTGAATATGTTAATGAATTGAAATTGCCGCTTTTTATGTATAGAAATAAATTTTATGAAACTTAATTTGAAAAGGGGAATGTTATATTATAAGGGACTATTTATATCAACGATCTCTTTCTCAACACTTATTTCTACACTATAACATATTTGAATGGCATAAACCTAACCTATTTTTAAAGAAAAATAAACAATATCATGCGAATTCGGCTGATTATGTATTTTTTTATTCTAATCACTTTAACGTGATAGGGCTTACCTAAGAGCATCAACACAGATTTTTAGAACAATTCATATTCAGAAACGGGGAAAAGATAAGAAATATGTTAAATATAATATAATATGGAAAAAATAAAAAATAGCTACTTCTTTGTTTGTCAGAAATCCGATGAAGAGTGCCGAGCTTAACCGCCCATTTACTTGGCAGATTTTCAATTTATCTTCACCCAGATACAATTTACCTTCGCCAGTGAAAGGGCTTTCAGCGTTTGCTTTTAGTGTCTAATTTAGTAATTACAAGGAAAAATTAATTTTCCTTAGGCGCAAGACTTCATCTTGCCACTCTCTTATAATGAAATTGTAAAGGGTAGTATTCTAGGAATTGACTCGTCTTATGAATAAATTATCTTTGTTACGGGCAAAAATAACTAACTAATACTAATATTATAAAGCTGAAGAGTTTGTTTGTTTGTTTGAACGCGCTATTCTCGGGAACTACTGGTCCGATTTGAAAAATTATTTCGATGTTAGATAGCCTATTAATCGAGGAAAGCTATAGGCTATATAATTACCATCACGCTAAAACCAACAGGAGCGGAGCACTGCGGGTAAAACCGAGGAGCACAGCTAGTAATAAATAAATTTTCATGCTTTTCCATTCGATTATTCTTACGACCAATAATTATTAAAAGATAATACCTATTACTTACTAAAATTAAAGTGTGATATTTACTGATATTAGTCATTAAAATTTAATCATTAAATTATATTGTACAAAGTAAAAGCCAATAAACGTATTTTAATAAGATTTGTAAATCAGATTTCTAAAGACTTGACAAGCGAGAAGCGTCACAAATACGAAGAAATTCAATGCGAAGTGATGTAGATTCATGGAAATATAACTTGTGGTTAGATCGGATATAATCTGTGACAATATCATTATTTATGCCAAAAATTTAAATCAATGTTTTAAATTTTAACGAATGATAACGAAAGAAACAATAGATGTTTTAATTTTTAAAATGTTTAACCAAAGTATCTATTAAATTT
The DNA here is from genome assembly GCA_907164665.1 of Colias nastes. Classification (NCBI taxonomy): domain Eukaryota; kingdom Metazoa; phylum Arthropoda; class Insecta; order Lepidoptera; family Pieridae; genus Colias; species Colias nastes. The sequence goes on along the minus strand of CAJQZM010041573.1, from coordinate 38,054 downwards.
GATATGAAACTGCCTCTTGTAACTTCTTGTACCTTGCTCTTATTATTTTCTTTTTTTGTATTGCAGCTATTTGGTTTTTACTAAATAGATAATGATGAGAGACATAATCTATTTTCTAAACACATAAAATCCGTTCATTTTGTTCTAAACTTTTGTATAAATTTGCTTACAATTCAAAGCGATAATTACTTTGCGAAAAATATAACTACACACGAGAACTGTATATCAAACTGATTGCATGTATTAAAATTAAAAGACATTACGAGTAAGTAGTTACAAATTAAAGATTATTTAAATTGCTTATGTTTGTGAATAAAAAAACAAACTACGAATATTAACTTTGTCGATCTTTCAACTAAATCAAGAATAATAATTATTATAAATGCGAAAGTAACTCTGTCTGTCTGTCTGTTACTCAATCACGCCTTAACTACTGAACCAATTTGCATGAAATTTGGTATAGAGATATTTTGATACCCGAGAAAGGACATGGCTACTTTTTACCCCGGAACATAGGATAGGTTTTATCCCGGAAATCCCACGGGAACGGGAACTATGCGGGTTTTTCTTTGACTGCGCGGGCGAAGCCGCGGGTGGAAAGCTAGTCAAGAATAATTAAAAGCTCAAACGTTATTCCCAAATTCCTCTCGCGTAATTTACAATTAATTTAAATTTGATTGACTCAAATGGAGTACGGAATTTTAGAGAATTTTATGAAATATTTCCAAGAGGTATGTATTTTTACATTTTTATTTTCCAAAAAAAATCACTACTTTATTCACTATTTTCCAAGAAAATTTCGGAAAATATGAATGAGCATTTTTTAACAATAAAATTTATTCAAAGTCACGCAAAATCATTTCAACATTTATAAAATAGTTTATTTTATTCACCCCTTCATGTCTTATATGAATTCCATTAAAATTAACATAGTTTTTGGATGTATCTTCCCATCAAAATTTACCACGAGTGGTAGATACCTTTTTTACATTTTGTTATAATACTGGGAACATCCGGAGGTCGAAATTCTACATTCTCAATCTTAAGTACTCTTACCTACGTTCCACTGCATTTATCCTGAAGGAACATACAACAGAAAACAGCATTGTAATACAAAAATAACGATGTACCAACGTGATAAAAATCGAAAGGAATCTAAATACGTAGGTGCCGTAGAACATGCTTAAAATATTATAATTTTGTTACAAAAAGTGGTTCTTAGGAAATCAAGAGTCAAAAAAGAGAAGAGAGAAAAGCCATGTCAATTCAATTCATGATTAATGGACGTACTTTAATATAGTACCTACTACCTATATTATTATATTAGTATGCACAAAATTATTTTCTTAAAGGGAATGCCCGTGAACCACCAATCTTTCACTTATTATAATGTCATGTCTATAAAAACTAAAAAATCATACCAAGCAGTTGAAAAACAACATAATTTTATTTCGTACAAATATACCTACGTACAAGCAAATGTTAATTAAGATTTCTCAATTATGTTGACAACAAAAATAAACTTGATAAAATGATACAATTTAGAAACAAAATAAAGTATATTATTAGATACCACGCTCTTCAAACTTCAAAAGCAATAAAAGTCGGTTTAGATAGAAAATCACATCAAAATCAAATATTGGTTTTCATATTGTTGTTTGCTCTTAAAAGTTTTCGCATTAACAAAATAATAAGATTTTATCATATCTCAGAGTTCAAGTGAAACAATGCCAATATATGTTTTTGATTTAATAATGCTTCAATAAAAAAAATATTGTAAATGGTAATGCACACGTAGACAGTTGCACTTAATCTCACACTAAAGTAGATATAATTAAAATGTATTTAAAGAACTTACTGCGGCTTTTAATTGTCCGGTGGTCGCTTTAAATAATAGGTAATGTGAAAAAAACGAAGTAGATATAGTTATTATGTAAAACAGAAATATATAAATTGAATATCAAGTCAACAAGGATATTGTTGTTGATAATGAAAATATGCGATTGAAGGGACACAAGTATTTATTATGATGTAGAATAGCCTGTTCATCCTTTTAGGCAATATTCAAGCTTATATTAAATTGCTAAGCGTCAAATACTACTACATAAAACAAACAAACTATACAATCGAAAACCGAAATAGACTGACTTTAATGACAAAAATATATACACGCTATACAAACATACGCAGAACTTTTAAAAGCACGTAAGGAACTCGTATATCGAGAAAATAAAGTAATCCTAGTACAGCCAGTTCAAACATGTCAATATCCAAAATATTCTCAAGGCGATACTTTGATAAACACGAAATGTAACCAGTTACTCGTATTGGGAGCGACATGGCTTCCAGTTGAATATATTTCCACAAGAATATAAAATATTTGTTGTCGATCAACTGCAAAATGAAATTGTAAATTGAATTTGGATGTGCGAGGGCGAACTGCACGTTTTATATAGATATTGGAGTCATATCAATTATGTAGAATCCTGAATGTAAGATTTATAGACATTGAGAAACTTGTCTTCAAAAACTCACTTTTTCAGTAAAACTTCTTTAGGCGTGTTGTGAGTAAAATTTCAAGGTAGCGTCATGGCAATACCGTCACGTCATGGAGTAAGGCGACGATTTTGATATCTTTGAATTTTGCCAAAGAAGTTTCACTTCTGACGCGTGTGCTCGGCACACACACTCTTTTTATGTTATCAATTTTGAAGCCATTGTAATACCTTTAGCCAACCGCACGCTGGTAATAAAGCCAGGACTATGAAATATTTAGACTTAATTATTCCTAAAATTAATCTCGATTAACAAAAGGAGAAGGCAAAGTTGTACGAGGCCATTTCAATCTAATTACATCTCAAAGAGCCTTAAAATTGATCATTTTCAGACAACCTGTTCCAACAAACAAAATAAGGGTATTGAATTAAAAATAATAAAAAAGAAAAATATTAAGAAACACAATCATGTTTTATTTATACGACCGTTGAGACTTGTCTATAAAGGGTAAGGATTTTAAACGTAATTATTTAAGTGCTAAAAATAGCTTGTGCTATTTCTAGGTTTCAAGTTTCTTTATTTCACAATAACTTCCCAATACTTTAACAGATTTTGACACACTATTATGCAGTTACGTCCTGTTTATCTTGGTTATAGAAAAATAGGTTAGGCTAAATCAAAGAAGTGCGTTGTTTTTTTTATGAAAATGTGGCTTGTTTTACGTCAGCAATCTAAAAATACAATATTGTTATCATATAGTTATAACATATTTATCGTATTAAAGGTTTATCGTAGAGTTATTAAAGGTTTAATATAAATTGACAGGGTCACCAAAGGTCACTATATTTTGAAAAGATTGCAAATAAAACTCAAACTCGTACAAAACTGGATATATTTCAGACAAAGATGACAGCCTGATTTAAAAGTAAGAAATAAGAGAGTACCATAGTTATACGCTACACTACCTTAGTAGGTTCCTTATACCATTAAAAATGATTTTTCATTATAAATTTGACGCCCTTTTTTTTTAAATCTTGCCTAAGATACCCACGGCTCCCGGGGAAGGAGCCGTGGGTTATGTCGGATTCCTACCGACTAAAACCCCACCGTGCACCAACGCGCTGCTTTAGACGGGATGCGGGAACACTAAAATTTGACGCCCTACAGTGACATGAAATGCGCAATAGCTGTGTGGGTCCGTATCTGAAATTAAACGTATCAGAATGATGAATGCAACTCGCGTAATTAGTCAACGTTGGCGCGTAATTTGCGCCCCTGTCCATTGATCTCATTAAAGTCATATAAACCATGTCGAAATGGCTATTCTAAAATTTATTTTAATAGGAGAATGTCGTCCCTAGTTATTCTCATGACAAGAAAATCCGTAATGAGAATAACTAGAGGCGTGGGCCAATGTAATTTAATCGTTACGACAATGGGAGAACGCGCTTGAAGAATTGCTATCTATAGAATTCAAATACAATCAATCAATTTGTTATATACATAAGTAAAACTAACGTAATCAGTTAAGTTACTATAGTTGTTAAAAATAGTATCGGACTGTAATGCAATGAAATATATACAGATATTATAGAGTGTAACATTTTTTTTCCAATGATGCACCAGGTTGCTATTAAAACTAAAATAATGCAATAGTTCACCATACACCAAAATGCCTAAAGAAATAAAGCCAACACCGGACGAACTAAAACACTTTCATGTTACAACGCTGAAGCATTCCTTTAGCTCAACGCCATAACCTATTTCCTGGATATCTCCAGGCATGTGTTACTTTCACACCTGTGAACCAAATGGAACCTCTTCACAATGGACAGCGTTGGCCGAGGAGACGCAATCACGATATTGTAAAGGGCCTAAATGTCTATGATTGGCCGTTATTGGGTGTTTCATATTCCCGTATCGGCGGCAAACATCGACGATCGTTTGTTGGGCCAACGCTGCCCATTGTGAAGAAGGCCCATATGAGATAATCGATGTGACACCACCAGGCTATACTCGACTTGTGTCCGTTTTAAGGTCTCAGCACACATATCGATGCCTCCTAAGTATAATGAGTCAACTGACATTTTAGTTATTTTACAGGAGAGTGATTTGAAGGCAAATCGTTTATATTTTATTGAAATAAAATTAATTCGAAATAAAGTAAATGTTTTTTTTATGTAAATTGTAAGCTCTTCCTTTGGTATAAAATTATTTTGCTGATTTTTGTTTTTAAATGACATTTTATGTAGATGGCTGGGTATACGCCGGCGGGACTCAGTAGTGAAATGGTTTAACTACCAGTTATATTCATGTACGTTGTCCATCAAAATCTATCGTTTACACCAAAATAACATGAAATAATGATTGTTATTTTATTAATATAATTTTACTTTTGTTTATTTTGGGTTTTTCTACCTCAATAAATAATAAAATGTTGAAATTATATCACTTGACTCATTATACTGGGAAAGTAATTAGGAATGTTAACATTTGAAACCTCTACGTATACTGGACCAATGTAATTTACCGAGGTTTCTTTATTAATATTTTTTTTTGTAATACCTTTCGATGTGTGGGATTAATAAAAGCTAGGAAGAAGAACAAGAATAATTAACCAAAAATAACTCATTTTGAAGAATCACGATGTATTTTTCGTCATAATTATGTATATAGGAACATATTTTTAACATAATAGTTTTACTAAACGCTACAACGTAAACAAATCACTATTTATAAAATATCATTAATCGGTAATTTACGTTTAACAATACTGAAAATTATGAAAATTAATAACGTCACGGTCTATTTCTAATGCTCAAAAAATAGTTATAAGGGTTAACAAATTAAAAATCAGTCAAAATTGCTGTCGTTAGATCCATTAGAATTAGTTGAAATCAATTAATTTATTAAAAAATAAATGAAATTCCTATTTTTCGCTATAATTAAGTACGAATTTCTTTATAACACTAAAAGCTACAAGTAAAAACAAATCAACATTTAACAAATTATCAATGTTCCATCATCAAAGAGAAAGAAATTAATAACGTAACAGTCTAGGCATTTCTAATGCTCAAAAAATATAAGGTTTAACAAATTAGAGATAAGTCAGAATCGCTGTCGTTAGCTGCATTAGAGTTCGTTGAAATCAAATTATTAAAAAATAAATGATACTATGTATTTAGGAATAACTAGTGGCTTACAAAGATCCATCAAGTCTTTGTGCTTAAGTTGGTCAATAGAAATGGGTATCTGATAAGCTAAAGAAATATTATCTACGTCAATATCTCTTCGATTTCGTGTAGCTTTTGGTATCTTTACACATTCTATCCACTTGTAAGCACCATCTTGGTATCTCGTTTTACAAAACAGCCGTTGGATATTCCGCTTTAACTAGTACTTCCGTAACTTTATTCCAAGGCATTTTTGATCCATCATTGGTAGTTTTCCAGATGTTTATATGCTATAGCTTTGATTTAAAGTCTTTAATTAAATTGAATTAAAAGACACTTTAGTAACTTTGTATGACTTTGTATGGCATCGGATTTGGCGAAACTAAAAGCTCTAGCTGACTTTCAATGAAAGCGTGCATACTGTCGCCTTTATTTGAACCCACTACTAGAAAGCTATGACTAATATCTATAACAAACTTCGAACTAGCTAACATATTATACATTAAAAATACCATTCTGTTTCTATTTTGGCCTCAACAGTTGTCTGATCTGAACCGGTAATCTTTGACACCATTACCCACCGTGTCTTCTATAAACTTGAAAACACAGCTGGAAATTTCACTAGCGCCTCTTTTTGCTGTCTGTTGATGCCATAAAAAACAATAACCCGGATGAGATCCAAGATATTGTGAAATTATCATAATATCATTAATTCATGTCATCAATCATGATATCCTAGATTCCTGTGTAAATTTAAAAATTTTCGCGCCCTGTTTGACTGTATTCTGTTAATAATATTAATTTAACATGTTAAACAACTATTATTACCTAAAATTGCGTGCATACTTGCCGCCATTCATCGTTTACTGAGCCGTAATGAACTTGTATATCGATACAAGTTTATTGTGCCCCTCCTCACGCCCCGCGTACACTGGTACAATGTTATTTAGATCAGTTTACAATGTACGATTTTAACTGATGTTGAAATTGATTTAGTATACGTGAAATTATCTCGGTAATTATTGTTCTTTTTTAATTTTTTTTAACACTAACGTTAAGATCACGATTTATCATGTTCGTTTATGTAAAAATATGAAAATACCTAAATTTGTTAGTTGACTCATTATACTTAGGAGGCATCGAGATATTTCCACACCAGACTATTATAATAATAGGTATCACCAGCAAAATCACGTTATTAAGTTTGCCCATTACCATGACCTATTCACAGACAATTACACACTATAATAAGAACCGGGGATATTGCACAGAGAATATGTAAGGAAAAAACGTACCGAAACGGATAATCGCGGCGGCGTGTACATTTATTTTGTTTAGACACGCGAATGACCCATTAAAATGGTGTATACCCCGCGATAATTCTTGAGGCGGTGCACGCTGCAGTCGTCTTTTGTTAATACTATTTACGGCTTACTAAAGTTTCTATAGAGAAAAGTTTAATTTCCAGAGAAAACGGTGGGCTTTGAAATAGCCGAATGCTCTTTTTGTTTCGATTCGCAGCTGAAATATTGTTTCAAACTGTATTAAGGTAGATTAAATATCTGACAAAGACAAAGCATTAAAAATATTTACGAACAACCTGTTCGTAAATATTTTCAATGATCTCTAAATGCTGAGTCTTTAGACTTAGTTAATGTTTTTATTTTTTTTACCATTACCAATTCATCCAATAGATTTTAATGAATTTAATTAGTAAATACTGATTTTTATTTTATATGCCTATTTATTAAATTATATCGAAAGTTATCATGTAATGACAATATTTTAAATCAAGCATTTATGTATAGTACAATATATCCCCCGTGACCTTGTACTTGAATAATCTTAATATGCGAAATCTTAGAGATAACGTTAAACGTTAGATTGTTCATTGTTTATTTAAAAGACAATTGATGATTAATATCAATTAAAAGGGAGATAAACATAATCAATTTATGAATCAAGGCAGGTGGCGTTTGTGGAATATTATACAGTAATTTAATAACTAGCTGCGCCCCGCGGTTTCAGCCGCGTGGCTCCGCTCCTGTTGGTCTTAGCGTGATGATATTATAATATAGCCTATAGCCTTCCTCGATAAATGGGCTATCTAACACTGAAAGAATTTTTCAAATCGGACTAGTAGATCCTGATCTTAGCGCGTTCAAATAAACAAACAAACAAACTCTTCAACTTCTTCTCTTTTATAACTGTGAAACTATTCATTGACCTTCTATTATAACAAGTATGTAACAAGATTACAGTCATTGAACTTTCAACTTTAGGAACAATCTTAGGCCATTATTATAAGTACCCATTACGGTTATTACTGCAATCAGTTTTGAAAAATTCATTGCTCTTACGTGCCCCTGTTGACAAAGGGTGTATTTCTCGTAATTATTCTAAAATACTTCATCTAATTGCTCGTTTTATAGCTTAGTATATGAAGCACACTTTCAATCCAAATGCATATAGGTAGGTATGTTTCAAGATCGTTTTCACTCATTTGAAATAAATTTAAGTGAACCTATATTAGTGTTATTGTTTGATAATTGCTTCGCTGTTTTACAGAGCCTTTTTTCAAACTTAAATTAAATTTCTACGAAAGCAGCTGTTCTCTGCTAAAACATTATTGAAGCTGACAGGTAAAGTCTTAAAATTTTAGAAATATCAATAATTTAAAACAATATTGAATGTTATCATTACGTCTATTTCACAAAGAAGTATACACGATATTAAATAGAAAATATGAACAGAAATATCTCCCCAACATTAATTGCATTACGACCTCTAACGACAATTTTCCATTAACAAACTGTCCTAGACACGACCGTTTATATGACAAATTATGTGAAGAGATACCAGCATGCGATTTACTGAAAACAATACACAGCAAATATAATCAAACGGACGCCGGGTGTGATTCGTTTATTTTCGTGGTTGCAACAACATCTGGTTTTTATTTTTCAATTATCCAGTCACGTATGCGCCGATATAACTGTTCTATATTCCAATTTGTTCAGCTTTTACCGGATAGAACAAAAAAATGTACATCGTTGCAAAATTTATTACCCGTCCTAAATGGTTTAACGATGTTATTGCTAAGCCGTAATAAAAATACCTACCCATAGATGTTGGCGAAGGCAAACGTTCAAAGAATTCATGACTAAACTTTTAGGTAGCATACATACTGTGTATGATTTTAAACACATCCCTTAAGAGGGAAACGAATGAGTAGTCTTGTCACGATGTCTCCGGTCCCTTCAAAACGGAAAGCGATAACACACTGTGTTGTAATAATATAAACTATATTATTACAACACATTTAAGCTTTTGTTATTTTATTATATAATATTATAAACTATATAGTACAGATATAGTATAATATATTTTCTATCGATATTTGCTAAGGGTTGTATAGTATCTATTCCGGTGGGAGCGTGACCTAATTTGAGCTGACTCCAAAACAAAAATCGCTTTGCTAAAATATTTTTAACGCCCTTTTTCGCCTGCGTCATGGTTAAATTTTATTTAGTCAGGGCAACTTTTTCTATTATTTAATACTTAGATTTAAATATGTTAATTAACACATTTTTTGTTAATTATTTTCATAATATAAACAGTATTATCATGCTAATTTCGTTACTTAATGTCATAATGCTCAACATTTTGGTTTAACTATAAACTTACCGAGTATGCATGTGATACTAATACAGCCAATACAATAATTGTTGTTGGACTCGTCATGTTATCTGAAACAAAATAAGATATTGTTTAATTAAAATAAAAATTAATAAAAAAAAGCTTTCCAATGAACAAACAGTATTTAATGGCAACAAACAATTTTAATCGCCTATGGTATGAACTATATTATTCGCAAAAGAGGTACCTATTTAATCTAAATCCATATCTGTTATTTTGCGTGACTACAATTGACAAATTTAAATAAAAATGTTATCACGTAACTAAATAATATAATTTATTGGTTAAATTGACAGCTATGACGATACATCTAGCCGCCACACTCCTATTTTCAGTTGTAATATATAGGACATCAAAATACACAGGACAGTTTTGCAATAATAGGCGTAATATAGGTGTATATTATGAAAGGATAATTGTATACAATCCATAGATTCCAGTCCACCTGAAGCAACAAACGCAATTTGATTATCCTCCGACAATATTAGCGGAAGTCGGTCGATATCAAAGCGACGAGGATTGGATTATATACACGATGCAATCTAACTTGCGATACTGTACGCAATAAACCAATGCTATTTGTACTTTATACATTTACCAAAAGTAGTATTTTTCCATCACTTTACGCTATATAAATTTCTTAGAAGGAAATGTTCTTGTGGGTATATTCTCTTAACTAAAACTGTTATAGTAGGTAGTGTTGATGTTAAAACTACTGCAGGAGAAAACAGCGCTAAAATTGGTCCAGCTTTTAAGGAAAGAAGCTGGCGTAAATACACAGATCACCACATAGATTGCGCAACAGCTTATTGTAGCTTACTTGTATTTACGATTTTAATTAATAAAGTGTCATGTTTACTATAAAAACAGACGTTTCATTTTTTGATTATTTGATGATAAATAGACGACGAAATATATTTTAGTACAAAGCTTTCTTTCGTACTCTTTACCGTTTTAAGGATAATAAACAAATTACTATTAAGCGAATATAATTTTATTCAAAGGCCTTACAGGTAAATTAGCTTGGAGAAATTTTTGCGTTTGTAGTAGTGTATGGTCAGCAAATAAAATAAAACAACATTTTATTTTTAGTTTTTATTTTATATATAATATGTCGTGGCCATATCGTAGATTTGCTCATTTCATGATATGATTGATCATTTCACGAAATGGTCGCATTTCAGGAAATGGCCAACATAGTTTGATCAGATCGTTAAATCGTCAACGTTTCACGATTTGATCATCCACATTTGGCCAGATCGTATAAAATATAGAGAGTCCATAAAATATTAAAAAAATTCAGAATATTCTAAGAACTTGTTTAGTGTCATTTAAGTTAGTGCCGCGGCAGCGGCCGGCGAATGCCAGAAGCGAATGGTTTTTGCAATAGAAAACAGTTAGGTTAGGTTAGGTTAGACTTTGATAAACAACGCACGAGCCGAGCGAGCAAAGCGAGCGTGCCGCGGTAGCGGCCGGCGAGTGCCAGAAGCGGATCGCTTTTTAAAAAACAAACAATCATAATAATATAGTAGGATATATAAATATATATCCTAAAAGAAAAAATGCGTCTTAAATCCTTTTATTTAAGACGCATTTTTTCTTCAATACATATAAGATATCCACATTTTCCATAGTACTCGAACCTCTTCGTCGTAAATTCTTTGCTATGACTTTCTTCATATTGTTATTAAACGAATTATGAAGTTTTTAACTGCGAATAATTAAATTTTCGCCAGCGGCCGCCATATTATCAGTTATCACATAAACACAGAGCTTGCAGCGCCTCTACCAATAATTAATGTAACTATTTTACGATATGATCAAATAATTTTGATCATTTCATGAAAAAACCGCGCGTTTAGTTGGCCATATCGAGAAACGATTTCTTATCATTGATCTGCCCAAACCACATCATGATGTGGCCAATAGACATTCGATCATTTCATGCAATGCGATCATTTCACGAAATGATCGATCATATCATGAAATGAGCAAATCTACGATATGGCCACGACATATATAAGGGATTTTAAATTAAACTATATGTGTTTCTCCTCTGAAAAAGATGAGACTTTATTTTAATATTTGCACATTTAACATACGTATAACTTTTACATTAACAATGTTACTAAAATGAAAAATTTACTAACCTGAAAAAGAAACGACATGTAAAGTTTAATTCTTTAGTTTGAGAAGTCAAAGGCTTGCCTCGACCATGTTTTAACACTGGAGCCATTTTGAATTAACAATATAAAGTTACAACACTTACACACAAATTAAACACTTCAACAAATATTATAACAATAATAACAAATAATAACAACAATCAACAAATACAAAATTTAACAATTAAACTACGTAATAATTATAATTTTTGAATTAAATGTGTGCTTTATGTTCTAACGGTACCAAACGACTGCACGTGGCACCTGCGGACAGCGTAAACTGGTTTATTCTGGTTTTGTGCGTGTTTCCACTTTCCACTATCAAGTGACGATTTATTTATTTGTTTTGTTTCGTAATTATTATGGTCAAATATTAATTATGAAACAAATTATTATGGACACGATATTTTATTGTTTCACGGTAGTCGCCTTGTCGTTTGCTCAAGGACGTGAAATTGAATGATATATTTTTTTTTATAAAGTCAAAACCATTTTCTTTCAAATAAAAACTTGTTTTTATTGAAAACAAAAGTGTTGCTAGGAATAAGTATAAAATTAAATAGTAATGTTAGGATATCGAAACATTTTTGTATAGGCCAGAACGATATAGTGGAAACGCGCTCTAAGATCTGAGTAATATACCTACACACCACTACATATGCAAAAATTTCTCCAAGCTAATTTACCTGTAGAATGTTATTCATTGTGTTGGATATTTTCCCCGAAGATTTTTTATTCGTGATAAAATTATTTTTAAGAATTTAAAACTTTATACAAATATTTTCTAAAACTTATAACAGACTGACTTATCAACCAAATTCTTAAATAAGAACTTTTACAATTCATATCATTATATTGCGTACACGTGACCGACCATCTTCGTGCGTAAAAAAAATAATAAATGACGGTTACGCGCGGATACAACAAGGCCAGAACATTACAACAACACAGCACAGCATCCGCCTGCACTTGCAATCACCGTAGTGACGACAGAGTACTTTCACTCCGTCATACTTCAAATTAGCACGCAATTGCTGTGATCTAGTTACGTAGAAGTAGGGCTATGTTTTGAGTGTGATATACTTATGTATGTTATAATAATATGTAGGAATATGATTTCTTTTGCACGCTCTGTAAGTCTTAGAGTTATTGAGTAGAGCACGAGTTGTGTTGTAAGATTCCTTCTTATTACAAAAGTTAGGTATACCTACTGTTTTTGTTAAAATAACACTAATTAGTAAAAACCTAAAATTGCGGCGGTTTTTTGACGCTAAATTATACGTCTTAATTATTTTCCAAAACTGATTTAATGTGGTATGAAATCGAAGGATTTTATATAACGAATAGGTATGTTTGTTTTTTTTTTGTTTGAATAATAATTATTAGAATTATTCATGTAGTCAATGCAGTAAAATTATTAAAATTATGTACATAAGTTACACTTCATAACTGAATAGATAAGAACGTAATTACAGTAGGCGCTAATTTGATTTTAGAAATAATCTATGTAAAGTTTTATGTACTCATAAAATGCATTATTAAGTATGATAGTTGGGCATTACAAGAAATTGTTACCTACATTATTATTTTATAGTTTCAAATAGGTACTATTAAAAAGAATTACATTACTAAAATTTAATTTAAAGAGATAGAACGAAAATTGATATAATAGTGATAATTTTATCATTTATCACATAACTATGTCACCAGCCATTATAGCATTTGATCTTCTTATAAGTAAATAATACTTGCTTTGGCACTCGGCGTTACTCACAAAATATCCGAATAAAATGTTGCCTATGTTTATCTGTCAAAGATTGTGTATTATGCTAAAGTATATGCATACCAAATTTCAGCAAAACCCAAGTTCAGAATTTATGGTGTAAAGGAGTAACAAAGATACATCTCTATTCATTCACATAGACTCACGCGTTTATTGTTTATCACTAGCTGAGCTCCGCTGTTTCACCCGCCTGGCTCCGCTTCTGTTAGTCTTAGCGTGATGATATATAGCCTATAGCCTTCCTCGATAAATGGGCTATCCAACACCGAAAGAATTTTTCAAATCGGACCAGTGGTTCTTGAGATTAGCGCGTTCAAACAAACTCTTCAGCTTTATAATATTATTATATGTATAAGTATACATAATGACCAGCATTCATGAAAGTAAATCTGGTTTTAAATTCAACCTTATATTAATCTTCCTATTCATTCTCTTAATATCTTTTACGATGATTAGAGTTTTATAAAAGAGTCTTTCCTTTTTAGTGGCAACAACGTTAAAAGTAATAGTTTAAAACGGGACTTGATTTAAAAATGAAAATGCTTCTAACAGACGTTATTACGTTAGCCGCAATGTGAATAGTAAAAGTCATATGATTTCTGAATTGAGTCTTGTGTGGGGTCAAGGGTCATTGCGTCGTGGAATAGAGGGAAATTCGAGATTTTAAATGTTAATAGTGTGTTAGTATGGTAGGATTTTTTGCTATTATGACGCATAGATAATATAGAATTTTGCGTTTTTGTTTTGTGTGTTGTTATTGATATTTTTTTTTTGTTTATGACTGAGACTAGTTTTTTTTTTTAATTCAAGGAGGTAGAGACATAATATGTTTTTAAAAGATCCTTGCGAGATTTTGAAGTTAATACTAAAAAGTTATGTTTTGTTTTATGTATTTATGACTGCGGGATTGTGCCTTTTTTACCTAACGTTTTATTTTTTGGTATTTTCAAAAGAAATTATATAAAAAAACACAAATGTATTAAATGTTTTCTGAAGGTTAATCCTTATATTAAATCGTTCATTTGCAATTTTTCGACGTCTCTTAGTTAATTGTTTTAATATTTGCCTCGTGTAATTAAGAGAACATTCAGATATAATTATACAAGATAACAATGATACCAGAAGCAATAAATCATTAATCTTATAAAAATTATAAAAAATAGACATTTCAGTAAATGAAAATTAAGATGAAAATAATTATAGTCGTAGATAGGTCTATTTATATTAGGATCTATTGTTTGTTAACAATTTATGAAGGGTATCTACCTAAATAATGTAGGTATGCGTTCAGAAATAAAATATTTGGTTTATTGGGTAAATTTGTATGCATTACAATATGAGTTTTTTGTTAGGCAATAATATGTGAAAAAGGTGCTCGAAGCGATGGAATAATATAACGGTGGATTTACATCAAACGAGCAAATGCTCATTCTAACTCCACTATGTCAAATTCTTTGTGTAAACTGGCGTAGAGCATTCTTTCGTTGTTCTTAGTGCGTTCGAAAAGATTCTATGCAATGTTCTTATACTGAACAACACTGAATACGAGTTTTCGTTTACACTAAAAGATCACGAATGAATGCTCTTGCTCTAGCTCTAGCTCTATGTTCGTTTAATGTAAATGCACCTAACAACAAGGATTTTTAATTATTATAGGTATTTATTCGAAGAAATGAAAAAAGATTAAAATTGTTAGTTTAAAAGCATTGTTAATTTTTTCTTATTCTTATTCTTATTAATTTGATTGGACGTTGATTAGCCTATAAAAACGGTACACTAAAAAGCGCGGGATTAAATTCTATCTCACAATTTTTCCCACATTCATAAATTGCGTTTATTGATTTAATGTGTTCGGATAAAAATTAAAATACTCAGTATTTAGAAAACAATACTTTTGCAATGTTATTTTCAAATATAATTGGCATTATGTTCAAATGCTTATAAAAACGTAACATGACGCACGAAACACGAAACACGAAAACTAACAACTCGAATAACCTAAAGTAATATTTAATTTAAATAGCCGTGATGCGGTTCCGTTTGTCTATGTGCTAATATGAATAAACAGACGAAAATCAATATTTTTACCGACTCAAAGTCAAACTTTTCTTCAAATCATTGAGTCTAATCAAATACATTAAAGTGTAGTTTATATAGCGATGATGTAATATTAGTACTGAAAAAACATTTTATTTTTATTTTTTTATGGCAGACATTATACTCGCAATTTTGTTAAACTTTATGAACATAAACTATATAAAATTTACAAGCAGTATTTCTTGTCAGCTTGTCTTATCTTAGAGACAAAAAGATGATTAGTGATTACTCTTGTGGTTTTATACTATGAATCCAACAAATGCGTCATTCATCTAGTACTTACTTAAAAGAAAACGTCAAATAATTGGTTAATATCTTTTGTTCTTTATAAACTGTTATATAGGTAATCAAAACAGGGTGGTAACATTTTAGATACGTTGTTATTTAATACCATTATGCATATACAGAAACACACATTAACAAAAATCTAGACTAATTTCTTAAATCTCTAACCTAAATGGTATAAAAAATACTTTATTTCAATCGAAAGAATATTAGACTAATACTGCTAATACCGACCGAGATGGATAATTACGATCAAATCTATCAAACATAAACGATCTAACTTCTAGAACGTACTAATACCCATTATTAAAATACTCTGGAAGTAATGTATTATTAAAGAATCTGAGCAAAGTAAACATCAATCTTCATATTGTTAACATAATATTAATAAGAGTATCTTTTTTAGCGATTGCCGTCAGGTAAAAATCGACTCTAGGGACAAGGGAAAATTTATTTAAGAGAAAGCTTCGGAAGGGTCTTCTGATATTTAAAGTATGTAATTTGTACTATGTCAACCTCTTGCCTTTTTAAGATTGAGAAGGCAATTACTTACAGGATTGATCTGTGACGTCTTCATTTTTTTACTATATGACGTCACTGGAAAGGTCGAAACGGTACATTTTTAATAGATGACTTAAATACCTTTCAAGGGCAGACCTTTTGATTTCCCTTCGGGTTTATTGTAATTTTCTTAAAAATTAAAAAAAAATATTTTAATCGAATTATTGAATTAGTATCTACCTAAAAGATTTTTCAAAGTCAGGGCTTTTAACTAAGACAAAAGCGCTTTAAAAAATGAATAAATAAAAGTTTAAGTTAAAGCTAGAGTATGTTTTTAAATAATTTTCTCATAAGAAAATTATTTTAAAAATTAAACAACTTTCGCAATTTTTAAAATTATTTTCCTAATGCAAAATTTCTCAAGACGTAAATAATGATAAATTACTATTTATGATCGGGAAAAGTTAATAGAAATATGAAAACGATGGACGACTTTGGCAAAAGGAAATGGTGATAAAAATATAATTTCTTTGTCAAAAGAGTCGCTACTTAAAAATTGTTGTCAATAAAGTCACAACTAAACAGATTTTAGAGGAAGTGAATAGCTTTGCGTAATAAAAAAATGCGTAATGTAATAATTACAAAGTAGGTATATGTTGACGTCAATGATAAATTGATAAAGTATAATTTAAATTATTTCCATGAAATATAAGGGTTGTATAATAGACTTATATAATATTAAAG
Source organism: Colias nastes (assembly GCA_907164665.1). NCBI lineage: Eukaryota > Metazoa > Arthropoda > Insecta > Lepidoptera > Pieridae > Colias > Colias nastes. The sequence goes on along the minus strand of CAJQZM010041573.1, from coordinate 21,111 downwards.
CATTAATAAACAAGGTTTATAAAGCAGTATATTATAAATAGTTGAATAGTAGGTACCAAAAAACTAAAAATAAATATACATTTAGTAACTTTCACTTCACACATTAATAACAGCTTCCGCGTGATTTCATAAAGAACGAAAATATTCCAATTTCGATACATATTTATTATTGCTTCAGTCAATAATTTCGATACCTTAATACTCTATTATTTACTTTTAATTAAAAATCAAACATACTGTGTTACAAATTATGGCTTTTCCTGTTCAAACCTAGATAAACACCACCCTATTAGATACTTATTTACTTACTCAGAATTACTCCCATTTATCCATAAACCATCAGAAATAAACCTTTTACCCATAGTAAGTTAAATACAACACAAAATTAATAACCGAATTAATTCCCCAATTCTTTATTTACATTTAGTTTCTGTGATCTGTGCATTCAACAGATTAAGGATAAAGCAATTTGCCCATCAAGCGTTGATTATTATCCGTTCTAATGTTAATACCGTCGTTCCCCATTTCAATTCGAGCCATTGTTTCTAGCTACAATGGTGACATGGGAATGCAATAACAATGCTTGTGTTATATCTCCTTATTGAACATTATTGGATGAAATAACGTGTAATTATTTCGCATGTTGCTTAAGAGCAAACAAAAGAGCCGTTTTTCCATACAAACGTAGTCCCCTGTTTTCGCCCTGGATTGTGCCACTAGAGCAATATATTTTTTACTATTAATCTATGGTAACTTTAGCCACGTTCGTACGTTTTCCTTTTTGTCATATCTTAATTATTAATAAAGATATGAATCTTTCAAAACGTAAGAAATAGGACAGATTTTCCGTTATGTTCCGTTTTCCATAAAACTAATTTTTGAACATTATATAAAAAAAGCAAAACGTAGGAGCCTATACTTTTCTCTACTAAATTATGAAAAAAGTAATTAAATCTGTTCAGTATTGGAGGAGGAAATAGGGGACTACGGAATGTCGAATTTGCGTAATTTTCCTAGGTATTTTCGGCCAGAGCTGCAGTTGTCC
>CAJQZM010041573.1:0-15066 GCA_907164665.1 Colias nastes | reverse complement strand
CAGTTGTCCCTGTCGCGCTCTACGGGGGAGGCTTGAGGCATAGCGCGACAGCAATAAATAATAGAAAAACCTAATTTTGAATTCTCTCACTCGTTTTGTTGGCTCTTAAATTGAAGTCCTTTGTTTGGGTTTCGTTATCCTTGCGTTTGATATATTTTTTTCAGATTTCGTTATACTTTGCTATTAGGGGATGTCAAAAGTTTTATTGTTCGATATCAAATTGTTAAAGTTGTTTTTGTCTAAGAAAAATACTTTTAATTGTATTAAATCATAAATGCATCAGCATATTATATTCAATAATAAAACGTTACTAAAAACTATCATAATAGCGCAGTACAATTAACATATTATATTAATAAGTAAATAATTTAAAAAAAAGCTTACCAAATCAATAAACACTTTATTCAACACTAAACCGCATTCGATACCTGGACAGAAAATTATCACTTTAAAACTCAATCAGAAAATATTTAATAACCTGTTTATTTACGATAAATCGGTTAACCACCTGCGCGTGCGCTTATGAAGGCTCTAATAATGGTACTACCACAGTTAATATAATACTGGTACTACCACTGTGGACCATTCACTATGTTCTGGGTTTCGATCAACCGGTGAGTTTGCTCATACGCACCAAGTTTAACGTTTATATATATTTGGAAACTGATTTAAAAACAATCAAGGAAAAATGGATAGAATGTCCACGCAAAATTGTCGCTGCATTCCATGACATAGAGTAGTTAGGGTAACATAGTAAAAGTACTAATGAAGTACTAATTTTGAATAAATTTTATCAATTATTTCTTGCGCTAATTACGAAAATTTGTATAGAAGAAAATAATAATACACAAAGTTTCGTTATCTTTTGCGAAAATAAAAAACCATGATTAAAATTACGTTAATATAAACATAATTTTTAATTCACATATTTTATTATCGACTTTTGGTTGTAGGAAAAACCCGAATGTCGCGCGGAGATTAAAACATGAGAGATTAATACATTGCGTAAACACACTACTTTTTAGGGAAGATTTTAAGACAAACAAAAATAAAATAAATAATACTTTTTAAATTCAATTATTTTAATCAACATAATGTTTAATTGTGCTTTCAAACAATAATTTAAGCGTAAAAGATTCTAAGGATGGAAGTTAGAAATCGTAAATTTACTATCTATTTCTATACTACGTATTTAAAAGAAAGTAGTATCTGATGAAATAAATAGGTACGTTATATATCTTTTAAAAGTACTCAAGTTTTATTTCAAAGCATATACCAGCATCTGCCTTTTGCGAAATACGGTACAAGTTCTTTGAAATGTTTTATTTGACGTGTAGTTAGTAGCAGTTAGTAGTTTTCTTACAAAAAGCGGTCTTTTTGTTTAAGCAGTTTCAAAGTTTTTTCTCTTACTCGTTACTAAATAATTATCTAATTGCGTTGTTATTTTTAATTGTTTGAAACTACGTTCTTAAGCTTAAATAATTGACTATATTTTTTACGTTTATATTGTTCTTTGCGATATTATTCTCTATGACTATATCCATTATTAAGTAAATTTATAAAACCACTTCAGAAAATAATTCGCAATAAGATTTATAAAGATAATTAAATTAACACTATCACATAGCAACTGCATGTATTTGAAATTATTTTCAAATACTGTATCTATTTAACGTTGTGTGTTTTTGCGTGCAATGTTGAGAATATTTTATCATAAATTCATACCAATTGCATATTCGCTATGCTTTAGGTATTAAACGTTTCAGTACAGATTTTAGAGGCTTCATTTTAGAGAATTCATTGGACGGTTACGCTTGTTGGCATTTTCGCCTAAATCACATATTAGTAGTTTTCATTCTATCAATATTGATTTGGTTGCGTTTTATATTTACTAGAAGACAACACACATTAACTAAATTTCGTAAAATTCGTATAATCAATTGTTTATTTTACTAATTTTTTTTTGTTAGTAATTAACATTTGTGAGCAATTTTGTGAAATTTTTGAAGATACGAAATATATACTTATTTGTAATCCGATTTAACAAAATAATTTCCATTCTTAGCTTCCCTTGATCTCTGGTGCTTATTACACGTGTTTGTACAATTTATCATCTAAGGATACTTCAAAGCTATTTGGGTAATATGAAAATCTAATCCAGAATGATAACGAGATATCAAAGCATTTACCAACTAAAATCAAACTCGTGTTACTACTAATGACCTGTTAGTTGACCTGAAAAAGGTGAATTTAAAGCTATATTGGCTCATAGCTCTGGATAAGTTCCGTTTAGCATATCTGTCGATCAAAGACAAATAATGTATGAACATTTACCAATTACCTTTGACAGTGTTGAATAGGCTATCGGGGTTATTATCAGAGAGTGATGGAAAAGGAACGAAGCATTATATTCAATATTAAGGGTTAGGTGATTTCTGAAACTTAAAACTGTATCTAAAAATATACGATACTATCTGAGATAATTAAGCACTTGGAGGGGTCAATTTATTAGTTTTGCTTTGATTTATTTTTAGATAAAGTATAAACATTTTTTGTAACAACTGAGTTCCACTTAAGGCCAACGTACTACAACAGAGTGGCAATACTCACGAATTTTACAATGATAAATAATAATAATACAAAGCAAAGAGCTTTTAAAATGTACTCCATCGAAATAAAATTAATTTAGACAATTTTGATAGTATCACAGATGTAAACCACGGTTTAAATTTAATTCATTCCAGATTACAGTGAGCACACTTCAATTATAATATAACTCATTGCTGGTTTAATACTGTTTGCTTTCGACATTCTCTTGTAAGTAATTATGGCAACAACCTTGAAATAAAAGCAAATAGTTTAAAATTAAATAATTTTAAGCCCATTTATATTGTGCGAGGCATTATTTGGAATAAATTTGCATAAATATAGAAAAAAAACTCACTCTTCTGTGTTATATAATTTCCAGTTTTTTATATTATTTGACATGCACACAATAGTTAATGATAATGACCGATAGACTGTGTGGTCACGTGCTTCGTCAATGAGATGTTCGAAATGGGTTTAATTTCTACAATTATCTAAATCTTTTTTCTATAGAAAATTTGTTTAAAATACTCATTATTTGTGTAAAATACTGATTATTTAGTTGTTTGAAAATACAGGTAAACAATTATTGAGACTTAAGAGCCTCATGTGAAAAATTAGAATATGTTACTGTTTACTTATGTAGATATTTATAAAATAACCCAAAAATTTCGTTTAAAATAACTCTCAAATACAGATGGAACACAGTCGTGTAATTATTAAGATATTACAATACAAAAAGGTCTATTATATTGTTAAAATGACGGCAATTATTATAATGTAGAGTCATTACGCAAATCACTTGTATGAAATATACATAACATGATATTATTAAAACACATTCGAAAAAATGTATTTCTAAATAAGCGGTTTGATAATTGTAAAACTTTAAAATAAATTTGTTTTATACATACTATGCTGAAATAGATCCCTGATAGGAAATTATTTAATATAATAAATAATTTACATTACTATATATTATGTATATTGGAGAGTAATGTAATATATCAAAGGCTGGTAAAAGGAAGCAATAAACGGAATTAATATAAATAAAAATGGTGTTTAATGTTTTCCCTTAATTTCACCGAAACCGCATTTTCATAATTATTTCTACAACTATTCCCATTTAAAACTAGCTATAGATAAAGTTTTGTTTATTTATGTATTCGCACTTTGATGTGATCAGTTTATAAAAAAACCCATTTAAAGTCAATCTCCGTTTTATTTATTCAAATAGGCTATTATGAATTATAATACAGGCGTTTCATCGGAACTTCGATCTTTGTGGCTCTTAGAAAATTACGACTAATTCAAGCGAAAATATTTTTGGGCCTTATAAACTCAATTTTCTAATACCTATATAATACCTCTAACACAATTAAAATTACTTCGGATCCACGATATTATTATTATCACGATCTGTTGATTAATTAATCATGATATTAATATTAATATCATAATAATCATCTAAATTTTTAACAGACACAAATTATTAAAAAAATAATAAGATTTTATTGAAGTGCTTTTGTTTTATTCATTCACAAACAACTTAGATTTTGTCTAATAACCAATGATGATATCGCATAAACACGGTTTCTCCAAACCCAGTCATTAATTTTGCTATCAGCGAAAAATATTCCACAGATTATCCGACCACAAATAAGTGGCCAGCTCACGCTTGATAATTCTAAGGGATTCTAAGCTCATTCATTTCTGCACCCTCATCACGTTTTTATTTGGAATTTTTACAACTAACGACTCCAGAAATGACATTGATGACGGTAAGGATACATTTTGCAGCGAATGCTGTTTGGATTTATAAAATCGCTTAGGAAGTTCCATTTCTATGGAGGAACATGGATTCTCATATTATCAGTAGTAATTTGTAAAGTAGTTAAAGTAGACTGTATAAATAAGCTATATACAGTGTCTCCAAGTTTATTGTCATTGTTTAATTATATTTAACGTGTAGCGAGTAGTGTTTCAATGTAAGCCTCCAAATTAGGATTTATTTTCTTTGATTCTGTGCTTAGGTACTTGTATCTATGAGCTAAGAAAGTTTAATATCATCTAAAAAATACCTTAATATATCTCAGACTATTTCACAAACGATTTTTACTTCTTGATATAAAAATCTTCATATTTTCTAACGTGTAGCCAAACAACGGATTTTCTCTGTAAATAGTCTGTTGGGGTTAGAAGTCTACTGTCTCGCATAGTTGGCTAATACAATTTTAACAACGGCTAATAGTTTCTCTTCAGAATTTGTTAAAGTATGCACATTATTTACCGCTTGCACTACATCTTTGAAATCGATATTTGACACAGTTTAAAACACTATAGAATATCATAGGTTTTATTGTGTAAAAATATTATTACTTTAACTTTATGCAATATTTTCGGACCTGGATAATTAGCATACCATTTTCAGCTAAATACGTGTGCTTCAGTGTGTTTGTGTGTTTCAGCTAAATATATTATATACAACTAGCTCAACTAGTTTCACCAGCATTGCTCCGCTCCTGTTGGTCTTAGCGTGATGACATATAGCCTATTGCCTTCCTCGATAATTTTTTTCAAATCGGACCAGTAGTTCCTTAGATTAGCGCGTTCAAACAAACAAACACACTCTTCAGCTTTATAATATTAGTATAGATAAAGATTTGAATCATTAAAATCGGTATATCACTTCTTGACTTGTAAATTGGCTCACCTACAGCATTGTGTTTTATAATAGGTAACATGTACGTAATTTATTATCACTAGGACAAGAAATTTTTTATCACGGTGTATGTAAGTCTGGTAAATAATCTCCCACGGATGCTCATCATTTGCTCTAAGAAATCTTTATTTTCTGTTAAAGTAAGAGCAATGCTCTCTAATTACAGAAGTAATAGATAGGCTCGAACGCGACCACATTCCTGAAAACCGGTCAAATCTAGTAGGTATAGCTCCATACATCCCTTTTATAAGACCCCATAATGGTAAAAGATGCTAAACTAGTCACAGAGTAAAAAATATTAGCTAGAAAAATGTTGTTACGTATTTAAATATGTATCTGTAATCGGAATAAATTAAGTCAAAAATAAAACTAATAAAATTAATATATTTAACAGGTTTGATGTCGAATAAGTTTTACTGTTAAACGATATAATAGTTCAATTTAACCGGCTTCTTTACGACGAAAATAACTTATATCAATATCAAAACTATTTACACCTTTTAGGTTGCCTAAAGAAACTGTAACAAATTTATGAAACCCTCAGAAATAAGAATATAAAGATATCATTCACGAGCCCATGTTACGATATAGTTCAGAAGGTATGTCACCAATATCCTTTTGAAAAAGCGATGTCGACCTACTTACCCGCCCGATCTCCTACAAAATAAATGTAATTCCAAAGTATATGAAAGTTTAACATAACGTATTGATACGCAGAATGTTTTTGTATTATTCAAAGAAACATTTGCATACAATAGTGGCAGCAATTTGTTTTTATAGGCGACGAAATATTGTGCTAGATACCAAGAGATTTAAAGTCAATGCACTGAAAACACTCTTTAAAAAATTTTGTTTGAAAAATTTTAATCTATGCTGCATTCTGGGGCACATGGAAGCATTTCAATGCATATTTGTTGTATACATAACTAGGCGATTACCACAGTTTGTTTTCATTTAGACGTTTAATTTAGGATATTTATCTAAAAACTTAGTAAAACAAACCTGTTTCCGCGTTTTGATCGCTTCCATTGTACAATGGTAAACATGTGAACGTAGAACCAAGTGGTCTTAGGTTTTATATACGTTTGTACCTAAGAAAAAATTATTGTCTGGAGTGGGCTTAAAACTAATCTCCTTCACGCACGTAAAAAATATGATCGTTTAAGAGAAAAAATGACTTAGCCCCACAACGGGACATGGAACTGTACTTGTGACCCTGCCAAATGATTCTGTTTTTTTCTCCGTCAAATCTATGCCATGTCAGATGCCACGCCAAATTTTATATTGTTCCTCACATATCTAATAATACAGTTAGGTAGTTAAAAATAATAAATTCATGTATTTAACGGGCCATCTTCTCAATGGGCAGCGTTGGCCCAACAAATGATTGTCGATTTTTTAAGCCATTACCGCGATTATGAATAAACACCCAATGACGGCCGATCATGGACATTTTGATCCTCTATTCTATCGTGATTGCCTCTACTCGCCCAACACTGCCCATTGTTTTTTTTACTGCCCATTTACTGGAAATTCAATTGATTTTAAAATAAACAACTACAATGAGAAAGCTTAATTTCATCTGTACTATGTATATAGGGCCCATCAGAACAAACATAAACAACTCAATCTAGACTAGTGAAGGTTCAGCAAGCTTGTTTTTGCACTCACGAACTAAAAATTCATTTCTGCCTCAGTAGTAATGTATCGGTAAATCATTGATGACTTGCAAATTCTCAAAACCTTACAACGTTAATTGAGATTTCCATAATTACCTTATTTAATTACCAGAATGGCTGATCCGCACTTGTACGTGTTGAAAATTGAAATGTATATTTCTCTAATATTAATAAACATTATTATTTATTATTTAGACGAAACTTAGTATGTTTGTTATTTTATATCTATGTAAAAATTACAGACGAACTTAATAATGTATTCGAAGTTAAAACATTCGATAGACCTTTTTAATAACCTGAAATATATATTTATCAGAATTATTATAAATATTAACATGCAAAAGTTATTAATAAACTTAATGGTTCTAATATAAAAAAAAAACGTAGCTCTATATTAAGGTCTAGTGTGACAACATATTAATATGATGTATCTATTTTTGGAATGAACACAACATTTACCAGAATTGTATAATATGTTGCAAGCCTCATTCAAATAACTGAACAGTACATTGATTGAAATAATTATTCCATTTCAATACTATTAAGTTCAAGAGTTAAAGAGACAAAAGTAAAGCGTAATTATCATTTACTGGATATTCAATTGATTTTAAAATAAACAACTTTATACAATGAGAAAGCTTAATTTCATCCGTACAATTTATTTAAAACAGTTTTAAGTGTAATTAATTAATAATGTATTCTCATTTTTAAATTTGACTGACCGGTTGGCTTAGTTGGTAGTGGCCCTGCCTTCCAAGCCAGAGGTCGTGGGTTCGATTCCCACCCGGAGCAAATATTTGTGTGATGAACATGTTTGCTCTGTGTCTGGGTGTTGATTATCAATATGTATGTTTATCAGCCATCTGGTTTCCATAATAAAAGCGAAAGCTTAGTATGGGATCAGATCGTGCCGTGTGTGAAAATTATTGTCCTTAATATTTATTTTATTTATTTACGAAATACACTCAGATTATAACTAAATAGCTTAAAAGGGAAAGACAACGACGTAGCTTGCCTACCATGTTTTTAATTCTAATACTTTTTCTATACCTTGTAATTATAACCAAATCTATTTTCCTACTTACGCATCATTTAGGTACCTACACATTGTAAGCCGAATCCATACTTAGATATATTATAAAGCTTTGACTTTGTTTGTTTGAACGCGCTAATCTCAGGAACTATTGGTCCGATTTGAAAAATTAATCTTTCGGTGTTGCCCATTTATCGAAGAAGGCTATAGGTATATCATCTTGCTAAGACCAACAGGAGTGGAGCACTGCGGGTAAAACCCCGGGACACAGCTTAGCTAGTACAAAATATAATACAAAAACAGTTTTCTTTTTTATAACGTCCAATCAAAAAAAATATTAATATATTTTTTATAACTTTAGCGGGAGTTTTCAGAAAGTATTAATATTCTAGTCTATGGTAAAGTTTGATTTCCACTGGGAGAGTATTTTGTGAGTGTACAATGCGTAGAATAATTACTGATACTAGCCAAAAGAGAAACTAACAAAAAAACAGTACTAATTTAATGAATGTGTATTAAAAACTCCAAACACGAAAGACAAAATATAATATTCTAAATAACATTATGTCCGCACTAAGAAATATTCCATTACGAACGCAATGTTTTTTCCTTCTTTTTTTTTGTATAGAAAGGCGAAGGACTTTGATACGTCTTATTAACCTTATAATATAAGCATTTTTACTGTGTTTTAATTCATAGTAAGTGTATTTTGCTGGTTGCAGGTATTAACCTTGCTATTTGCAAGTGTCATTGGTATTTGCGTAAAATCTGTTCCTGGATTTTATTAATAACATTTAGAGGGAAACATAATATTTATAAGTAGATATATTCAAAGCTCACACTCAAAAGTTGAATGAATTTCTCAGCACAGGAAGCATTTCAAATGAATAATTTTGAAGCATTATACTTTATTTTTCTTATATGGAAGGATATTATGTTAAACACGTTTATTTATTACTAGCGGTCCGCCCCGGCTTCGCCCGTGGTACGTAGGTATGTTTAAACTATCCTATCTCTCAAGTTGGATCGAACTGCACATGGTGTGTGAATTTTATTATAATTAGTTAAGTGGTTTAGGAGTCTATTGAGACAAACATTGTAACACGAGATAGATCACGCGCGATGACTTATAGCTTAACTTTGGTTAATGTATAACTTTGGTGTTTCTACACCGATTTACATGATTCTTTTTTTATTGAATAGGTAATAATGTTAACTTTCTTTAATTAGGGATGAGTGAGAGTGTTGTAAACGTAAGAGTTGACAAATATAATCAGAAAGCTCCGAATTGCTAAGCTATTGAAGTTTCACGTGTTATTGTGAGTCAATTTTAAAAGATAGACATAATTATGCTGTCTAGGAATTTATTTTTATATAATAATAATAATTTAAGAACATTTGTGTCGTACATGATTTCTACGTAGCTTTAACCATTAAGGCTGCACACGCGACGGAAGCTTAAAAAATGGAGTAACTTCTCCCGTTTTCCCAATATTTCCCTTCACTGCTCTGCTCATATTGATCGTAGCGTAATAAAAAGTATACTATAACCTGCCCAGGAGTATGAAGAATAATTGTGCCAAATTTCGTTAAAATCCGTCGTGTAGTTTTTGTTTCTATAACGAATATACAGACAGACAGACAGACAGACAGACAGACAAAAATTTTACTGATTGCATTTTTGGCATCAGTAGCGATCCCTTATCACCCCTTCATAGTTTTTTTTTTAATATATTTCATGTACAGAATTGGCCTCTCTACAGATTTATTATAAGTATAGATTATTAGTTTTTTTTGTTTATGATATGTATTATTTTTAATACGGAAGTACCTAGTATAATGTGACATAATTTAATATTGCGCAATAAACATAGCAGTCTTTTTTAAAATGAGTCTGCGAAATAAATTTATTAACCAAAGGAAATTTATATAAAAATGACATGAAAGAGAACAGAAGCTGTTTGCTTCATTATTATTTACGAAGTCGTCGGCTCCTTGAAATATTATAAATTGGATGCTTTTTCCAAAAAATAAAGAATACCAAAACCTTTAAAGGCTTCTTTTAAATAAAGCCAAAAGTTCAGCTAGGTATATATTTATGTAATTATATTAAATAGTCTTAGTAGTATCTTATATATTCTTCTTCTCCATATACGTATCGAGAATAGAGATTACCTTATCGTTATAAAAAATAATGTGAAACAATTGAAACATATCTGCCCCAGACGATGTTCATTTGACTTATTACCTAATTATTTATAAATAGAGTAGTTAATATGGCATTGTACTATTATCTATACTGTAGCGTCTACAAGTTTACAAACCCTTCTAATAGACTGAGTTTATTCCCTCCCACCTAATATTCTAAGCACTCAGAACACTCCACCTATCAAGAGTTGATAATTTTAATCAAAACACTTCCTTCAATACATCTGAACACCTTTGACTATGTTATTAATTTTGTAGTATTTTTGTTTAGTTTGTGAAGAGCATTACAGTACTTTGTGTTCAAGTATAATATTGCTGGCATCGTATAATATTCAGGAAACCGGTATTATGCAACGTTGCGATCTGGAAATATCTTTATTTTTGTAGACGTTCCCACGTTATACCAAGATTTATTATGTGTTAAACAATATCTTGGATAATGTTCACGTTGGATAAGTCTCCCTTGTGGTATGGAAATGTTTCTTTAAATATTATTAATGGTAAACAAAGATTATATGTAGGTAGTTTAATGCTTTAATGTAAAGCAGTAATTCAGTAAAGTTTTTTGTTCTTTGTATTTAATGTGTGTGCTTTGTCTTTGTCTATATCCAGTATTCTTTCTTGTTGGGGCACAAAATTGTTTTTTTTTTTGTGTATTGGTTACATACTACCATTAGAATCCAGGTAATGATCCAAAGTTATTCTTCATTTTTATAGTCGGCAGCACAGCGGAAGCAGCAGCGGTTAGCAGCGGTTACCTAATTAGTGATCATGTTATTTTACAACAAAAAACTCCTAAATAAAAGGGCAACTCTATTGGAAACGAAACCAAGAAAAAGACTTATTCTCAATTTTCCTTATGCTATTCCATTAAAATTATAAGAGCTTACACAAATTTTGTAATTGAGATAAATGACCTTTGATTTGGTAAATACACTACAGAATTTCTGCGTATTAAATTAATTGAGGAGAGAAATTTAATGGGCCTTAGAACGGCATTATATTGCTATGGTGATAAATTAATATAGAGCATGGCAAGACAGGGTTAGATTGAAACTCATTGGCAATTAACATTCTATTACGACCAGATTGTAAGCCGGTGTGAACTCTAAGTATATAATAATAATAAATACTAAAGATCTACTGTTTAATTTTGCACCTGATGGATTCTTTAATACTAACGGTCCGCGCCGGCTTCGCCGTGGTACATGTTTACGTTTTCTCTCCATAAGAACCATCCTCAAACTTCAAAAAATATTATAAAAAAATAATTAGCGAATTTATGTATAGAGATTTATTCCAAGGCTTAATTGATAAATAATAAAATGACTCATGCGGAATTTAACATCGAAAAGTTAAAAAACGTCATAAAGAGAATGGGTTAAACCCAAGAAACGTTAAAAATACATTTAATTCAATATAACTCTTGTTTCATCTTTTAAGAACTTACTTGTTTCTGTTTTTAGGTAGAAAGAGTTATAAATGTCTAAATTATATACGGGATAAAATGAAACATGTAACATGTGTAAGAAATATATCATACATTTACCATACGCTCTATAAATAATTATTGTAAATACCCAAACACAAAAATACCTAAATCGTCAATCAAATATCCCCTCAAGTATGTAAATACAATTTATATCCTTACCTACTTATGCGTTAAATAATCTCAAAGCCTTAAATCCTAAGAAAATATGAAATAAAATAATATACATTAACAGCGTTTTCACAATCTCGTATATAAAAAGGTAATACTTATGCTACAACTTAAGTATTTACCCGGCGTAGCTCGATACTTATAATAAGTTTTCCTGGAAGGTTTCCTTACATTAAATTCCAAAGGCCCTAGTTATTTATACAAAGCTTGAAGAAGGCGCGTTCATTAAAATATTTTGAAATTGTGTATGATGTTTTAGTTAAAGCATAAAATGTTTCACAAAAATCCTTTATCGATAAGATTCAAAAGCTTAAATAAAGTGCTTAAAGATTAAAGAATTAAGAATGTATATGCTGTATTTTACACTTACCTAAGATGTCTGAAAACATTAAGCCCTTTTTGAACACTTTAGGTAATTTATTCATAACAGACAATAATACGTTTCTAATAGTTTGTAAAAAGCGTGGTTTTCAAGAGTTAAATAATAGTATGTAATATAAATACCTACTCTAATAGAAGGGTATTTTGCCATCGCCAATTTAACCTATGGCTGCATAAGGAAGCCAGATAGCAAGATGTAACTAAAACCCTTTGTAAACCTTCATCATATTAATCATATATTTGCATCAGGTAACCCCTGAATGTTTATGCTTCTAAGGGTTTGCAAACCCTGCCCTAAAATATCATTGCTACGATGTTATATTATTGTTAATTTTCAACGAATTCGTAATAAGCAACAAGCTTCTCATGGGAATAACTATTAAAATAGACATAATCTTGTTATAGGTTATCAAACTAATTTTATAGTGCTTTGTGAACTATAGAGTCTTGTACGAATAATAACCTCTATTATATTGAAAGTCAAAACAGTCGCTAATTGGCGATTAATTTACTGTTACGTATATATGTTTAAGTGAAAATATATTTAATCTTTCAGCCGTATACATTTAACGAACATAATTAAAGGATAATAAGACAATAACTAATAAGGCGTTGAGACGCGATGTTGTTGACAAAAGATTAATAATATTAATATTAGTTATTAAAATTATATCATAGTTCTGACTATGAACATCGTATTAATACCAATTAGGTAACATTATACATTTTTTTTCATTATAAATGCTGTAGTAAGAATTATATTTAGACTAATGATTTTTTTTTTAATTACTAGCATTCCGCCCGCGGCTTCGCCCGCGTTTTCAAAGAAAAGCCCGCATAGTTCGCGTTAAAACCTATTATATTTGTGCTAAATTTCGTTGTAATCGGTTCAGTAGTATTTGCATGAAAGAGTAACAAACACACACATACACATCCATCCTCACAAACTTTCGCATTTATAATATTAGTAGGATAGGATAGTAGGATATCTTTGAATAAATCTACAGTGCATTATTATGAGACATGCATTATTATGAGAAATGTCTCTGAAATGAAAATTAGCATTGTCTGGGTACATTATGAGCATCATCGTTATGTGATATTCCATAAGGAAAGCCTAAACATATTATGTACAAAATTTATTAATTAACCGCTCATATGCTTGAGAAAAAAAAAATGACCCCTTGCTTAGCTACGTGCATCCACAGTTGCAAAAACACGATCGAGAATCTTGTTTCGCGCAACTGTGGTTGCAAAGCGACTTTCTTATTTCAATTGATTATAAACTCTATTTCATACTCTCAGAGTCTAATTTTTACGTATTTAAACCAAAGATAACTAATTGATTCGTCTATTTCTACCCAGTACTACCAACCTTTCAAACAGAATTTTGGGAATATCTTAGTTTGTATCTTACGTGTCTTACAAGGAAGTGTTAAAATATGCCGTAATTGTTGTATTTTATTGATTTCTACTCGTGTTTACTTACCAGATTATTCTCTAACATGTGTTTTATTGTTATAAAGTAATATTTTAGTGACCGTTGTAATAAATATGTAATAAAGACGACTTTAAAAGTTAGTAGACTTTAGACGATTTCATAACTTTTTAAGGTATACGGTAATCACATATTGTAAAAATAACACAGTTTTGTATAGTATTATTTCAATAGCAATCGATTACAGTCAATATATTTGAAGTACTCCTCTCGCGGAAGTCATAAATTAAGTTTTAATAGCGGTGCGTCGAACGCGCGGCGCACGTTCCAGAGCACTAGCAAAGTAGGCTACCTTTATTTTTTTCGCAAGCTATTTAGCGTATTTTATTTTTGCAACTGTGGTTGCGCAAAGCATATGAGCGGTTAAACATTGGTTATACACATCAATGTTAAATATACAACATTATGTATGTATTATGTAAAAAAATACCATTATGTGCAAAAGTAAGACATTTTTAAATTGTCGCAAACCGGTATAAATTTTGTATCATAGGTAGATTAGATCTTATGAAAAATTCTGCAACGTGTATATGTATAAAAATTAATTTAAAAAAACATGAACCCCAATAATGTATTGGCTATATAATATTAGACTCCCAAATATTATTAGAATGAATCACAAAAACGGGTTTCCCGAACAAAAACAAAGCTCACAGATTTAGACAATCATGTAAACACAATTGCAATTAGCACACAAAGTGCGCTGTTATGGTCAGAGATTATAATTTTAAATTGCTACACTCGTTGGCGATTAGGCGGGATCCATACAGAGCGAGCAGCCTCGCGAAGCAATTGAAGCGAAGTAGTTCGTTTTGTGTGGATGTGGCTCTAACGTTTTTAAAAACTCTTAATATTATAAAACTGATATAAATACGTAGTTATAATAAGGGTAGATTTTATAATAAAAATTGAAATTAAAGTAAATAAACACGTGGAACAAGTGAATTCCACACTTGTTCCACTTTTATTTATACATATTAAGGACATATCCTTAACTATAATAAAGACTTCCATCAAGAAGTAACAATAAATTGTATAAATTATATGTTATAAACAAATTATAAATTGCTGTGCGAAGCAGCGTGCTCAGCGTGGATGTGTCTCGGCCGAGAATGCGCGTGTGCCGCCGCGCCCTCGGTTGAGCACCGTCTACACTAACCGCACTGATTCGCGCGGCAATTGTTTCGCGAGGCCGCTCGCTCTGTATGGACCGGCTTAATAAAGTATGTATAACGTCCGTGCTATTCAAGTACAGCAGTGCTATTCTGTAAGGTTATTATAAAAACTCGAACGCGGAAT
>CAJQZM010041570.1:13677-40899 GCA_907164665.1 Colias nastes | reverse complement strand
CCTGAGACTCCGCGATGGGCGTCGTTCACGCTCTCGGCGAAGGCCTCTCCCTGATGAAATACGTGGCTCGCGCCGCTTTCCTTGTCCTGGATGGTCAGCTGACCCTCAAGCACATAGCCTGCATTGGGTACGGGGTGGGTATGCCAGGGCAGGGCTGTGCGAGGTGGAATGGTCAGGCGGATTGTGGTCAGCATGGGCGGTCCGGGAGGATAGGCCGTATAGGGCTTGCCGTTCCAGGAATGGTCGGCCTTGAGCAGGTGATCGGCATGAGCGGAAGCGGTGTTCTGCGCTCTGGCCGGAGACGCCGGGAAACTGACGAATGTCAGGGCAAGAGCCATGAGGGGGAGCGGAAAGAGGCGCATGAGGAGTCTCCTTGAAAAAGGAACGGGAAAAAGGAACGGAATGACGGATGACGATGGTTGAACGCAGACAGGCCAAGGAGGATTTTGCTGTTTGATCCTTTTGCGGGTAAAAGGCGCGGCTCTTGGATGATACAGGGATGAAGCGGTGAGCGGGTTTCAACAGGAAGCGGTGCTGGGCTGTTCCACGGCCGATCTCGATCATGTCCGAACGATCGTGACCCGCGCCGGAACGTCTTTTGCCAAGGGCATGAAGATCCTGCCTGCCGAACGCCGTTACGGCATGTTTGCCGTCTATGCTTTCTGCCGTGAAGTTGACGATATTGCCGATGGCGATGTGCAGGTGGCCGATTGCAACAGCGCGCTGCAGGACTGGCACGCACGGATAGAGCGCCTTTACGAAGGTGAGACACGCGATGCGCTGGACAGGGTGCTTGTCGCGACAATCTCCCGTTTCGGCCTGCGCAAGCAGGATTTCGCAGCGGTGATCGACGGGATGGCGATGGATGCCAACGGTCCGGTCATCGCGCCTGACGAGGCGACACTCGATCTGTATTGCGACCGCGTGGCTTCAGCAGTCGGCCGTCTTTCGGTACGTGTTTTCGGCGATTCCTCACCCGCTGCCGACAAGGTGGCCTTTCATCTGGGCAGAGCGCTGCAGCTGACCAATATTCTGCGCGACATACAGGAAGATGCCGACAAGGGACGTCTCTATCTGCCGCGTGAACTGCTTGTGCGCTACGATGTGCCGCTCGATCCACAGGAAGCGGTCTATGCACGAGGGCTTGATCCGCTGGCGCGCATTGTGGCGGTGCGTGCTGCGGATCATTTCCGTGAAGCCCGTCGTGCCATGAAGCAATGCGATACTGTGGCCATGCGTCCTGCCCGGATCATGGCGGCTTCTTACCGTCCGATTCTGACAGCGCTGCTGCGTCGGGGCTGGCAGCATCCGGAACGCCCGGTAAAGGTGAGCAAGCCGGGCCGCATCCTGCGCTCGCTTCTCGCTTATTATCGCTGACCCATGACACATGTGCATATCATAGGTGGTGGGCTGGCCGGTCTTTCCGCTGCGGTCGACGTCATCGGACGTGCAGGAGTCACCGTTTATGAAGCTGGGCCGGCCTGTGGCGGTCGGGCGCGTTCCTATTACGACAAGGCGCTCGATGCGCGTATCGATAACGGGAATCATCTGCTTCTCTCGGCCAACAAGGCCAGTTTCCGGTATCTTGGACTGATTGGCGCCGAGAAGACCCTGACAGGTCCGGGCGAGCCGGTTTTTCCCTGGTTCGATCTCTCTGCCAATCTGGGCTGGACGCTGAAACTGTCCAGAGGGCGCGTGCCGTTCTGGGCATTCTCCAAGGGGCGGCGTGTCCCTGGAATGAAGCTGCGCGAGCTTGGCATGCTGACGCGTCTGCTCAAGGCCGGACCGGACGACACGGTCAGCATGTTTCTGGGCGATGGCATGCTCACGACGCGACTGCTGGAGCCTTTCGCCATCTCGGCGCTCAACACGCCTCTCGATACGGCGAGCGCGACGCTTCTGGCGGCGATCATACGCGAGACGCTGGCACTGGGGGGTACGGCATGCTGCCCCTGGTATCCGTCTGAGGGACTTTCGGAGAGTTTTGTCGATCCGGCTGTTGCGCATCTGAGACGTCTACAGGGTGAGGTCCGCTGCGGCGCCCGTATTTCCGGTCTTGAGGTGCGTGATGGGCGCGTGAGCGCCCTGAAGCTCGGTCAGGAAACGATCGTGCTCGGCCCCGAGGACAGTGTCGTGTTCGCGGCTCCTTCTCCGGTCGCAAGAAACCTCCTTGCAGAGCATCTGCCGGATTTCACGGCCCCCGATGCATATGAGAGCATTATCAACGTTCATTATCGCCTGCCTGCCCCGGTGACGGCGCGTGGCATGCTGGGCAGGACCGGATTTGTCGGTCTCGTGGGCGGGGTGGCGGAATGGGTCTATCTCAAGGGCGAAATTCTTTCCGTGACTGTCAGTGCGGCCAATCGCTATGCTGCGCGGGATAACGATGAACTGATCGCCACGATCTGGTCGGAAATCCGTCAGGCTGTCGGGCCGGTGCTTGTCGAGGCTTTGCCGGAGGCCATTCCGCCTGTGCGTCTGGTCTGTGAGAAGCGTGCGACTTTTGCCGCGACCCCGGCACAGGATCGTCTGCGGCCTCAGGCCTGCACGGCCCTGTCCAATCTGGCTCTGGCCGGAGACTGGACGCAGACGGGATTCCCCTCGACCATCGAAGGGGCGATCGGTTCCGGCACAGAGGCCATCAGGGCTCTGGGTCTCTCACATTGATACTGAACTGAATAAAGGACATGCGCGGGCAATGTTGATCTATTCCGACGTTCTGGAGCGTCACGAGGCCGACATCCCGGCTGAGGCGGATATGGGCCAGGTGCGTCAGGCTATCGATTCTGCTCATGCGGCGCTGTCAGACCGGCAGAACGAAGACGGACATTGGGTGTTCGAGCTTGAAGCCGATGCGACGATCCCCGCGGAATACGTGCTGCTTGAGCACTATCTCGATCGCATCGACGACGCGAAGCAGGCCCGTATCGGTGTGTATCTTCGCCGGACGCAGGGGACGCATGGCGGCTGGGCGCTCTATCACGATGGCGGGTTCGACCTCTCGGCTTCGGTGAAGGCCTATTTCGCGCTCAAGGCGATCGGTGACGATATCGATGCGCCTCACATGAAGCGTGCCCGTGAGGCCATTCTCGATCGTGGTGGGGCAGCGCGTACCAATGTGTTCACGCGCATCCAGATGGCGCTGTTCGGAGAAGTCCCCTGGCGCGCGACGCCGGTCATGCCGGTCGAGCTGATGCTCATGCCCAAGGCTGCCCTGTTCTCGATGTGGAACATGTCATACTGGTCGCGCAGCGTGGTCGCGCCGCTTCTGGTGCTGCGCACGCTGGAGCCGCGTGCGATCAACCCGCGCAATATTCATATCCAGGAACTGTTCGTTACGCCGCCCGAGGAGGTCAAGGACTGGATTCGCGGCCCGTATCGCTCGATCTGGGGTCACGTATTCAAGAAGGTGGATACGGTGCTCCGGCCCATCGAGCCGCGTTTTCCTGCAGCGCTGCGCAAGAAGGCGATCAAGGCGGCGATCGATTTCATCGAGCCGCGACTGGGCGAAGGCGGGCTGGGTGCGATCTATCCCGCCATGGCCAATGTGGTGATGATGTATCGCGGCATGGGTGTGCCCGACACCGACCCTCGTGTGGAACTGGCCTGGAAGGGAATCCAGGACCTTCTGGTCACCAACGGGGATGAAACCTATTGCCAGCCCTGCGTCTCGCCTGTGTGGGATACGGGGCTTTCCGGTCTTGCCATGGCGGAGGCCGCGTCGGGTCCTGATGCGACACGGCCCAAAGAGACGCGCGAGAAACTCAGACGCAGCATGGACTGGCTGCGCAAGCGTCAGATCCTGAATGTGAAGGGCGACTGGGCCATCAACTGCCCTGATGTGCGTCCGGGCGGCTGGGCCTTCCAGTACGAAAACGACTACTACCCCGATGTGGACGATACGGCTGTCGTCGGCATGCTGCTCAATCGCGAGGATCCGGAAGGCAACAAGGAAGCGATTGCCCGTGCCCGCGAGTGGATTATCGGCATGCAGAGCACCAATGGCGGTTGGGGTGCTTTCGATATCGACAATGATCTGGATGCGCTGAACCATATTCCGTTTGCCGATCATGGCGCGCTGCTCGACCCGCCGACTGCCGACGTCTCGGCACGCTGTGTTTCCTTCCTGTGCGAGCTCGGTTTTGCAGAAGACCGCCCGGTGATCGAGCGCGGCCTGGACTATCTGCGTCGAGAGCAGGAGCCTGAAGGATGCTGGTTCGGGCGCTGGGGCACCAACTATATCTATGGCACCTGGTCCGTGCTCTGCGCCTTCAATATCGCAGGTGTTCCGCATGACGATCCTGCGGTCGAGCGTGCCGTGGCATGGCTGGAGAGCGTTCAGCGCGAGGATGGTGGCTGGGGTGAGGATTGTGCCTCGTACGAGGGCGCCACACCCGGGGAATACGATATGAGCCTGCCGACCCAGACGGCCTGGGCTATTCTTGGCCTCATGGCGGTAGGCCGTCGCGAAACCGCAGCTGTCAAGCGCGGCATTTCGTATCTCGTATCGCAGCAGAACAAGAAGGGCGAATGGGAAGAAAAGCCCTATAACGCGGTCGGTTTCCCCAAGGTGTTCTACCTGCGCTACCATGGTTACAAGCAGTTCTTTCCGCTTATGGCCCTGTCGCGTTTCCGCAATCTTGGGCTGAGCAATTCGGGTCGTGTCGAGCACGGGTTCTGAGATGCTCGGTATACTTGTCGGGCTCAAGGCTGAGGCGCGTCTGATAAGGCCTCATGTGCCCGGGCTCCCCATCGCTCTTAGCGGGGCAACGAAAGAGGGCGCGCAACGTGCGGTTGCGCGCCTGCTTGAAAGCGGCGTTACTTCGTTGCTGTCATTCGGTTGTGCAGCCGGCCTTGCGCCCGATCTCGAACCCGGTGCGATTATCGTTCCGCAATGGGTGATTGCAGAGGGGCAGCGCCTGAAGACGGATGCGGGCCTGTCACGACGGTTTGGCGTGGGAGAGGCCGGTGTCCTGCATGGCGGTATGCTTCATAGCGATACCCTTGTGGCAACGGGGGCCGAGAAGGCGATGCTCTATGCCCGTACCGGCTGTCTGGCCGTCGATATGGAGAGTGGTTTCGTGGCGCGGACCGGATTGCCGTTTGCGGTATTGCGCGTCGTCTGTGACGACGCACGCCGCGATCTGCCGCCCGCAGCGCACGACGTTCTGGCCGATGGGGGTATTTCTCCGCTCAAGCTGGCAGCAAGCCTGGTACGCCAGCCAGGACAGATCCCTGCACTGATGGCCTTGGGGCGCGATGCCTCGTTGGCACGCGACGCCATGGGACGTTTTCTCTCCACACTGCCCTGAACATCGTCCAGACAGGTCAGTCCGGTGACGAAAAGACTGAGGCCTGGCGGATGGACGAAAATACCTGACCGATATCAAGGGTCACGTTACCCCATGAAGCTCAACAGGATTATCGGACTATCGGTGGAATGGTGGTGATACCGAGGAAGTTTTGCATCACGCTCCCGGTATCACCAATCTGTTTAACGATATGACTGTGGCCGAAAATGGGCAGAAATGTTTATTTTGTCCTATTTGTATAAGCAAAATTTTTTATCTCGATTGTCACAAGCAAACTTTGTTCAAGTTATCGCAGTGTGGATGCTTGGTTTTTTGCCCCCGCATCTGCTCTCGTCCGTGGGAGACACGGTCACGCATTGTCGGAAGGGGCCAGATATTTCTCGACCAGTCCGACGAACAGCGCTGCACCGGGGACGATGTTGTCATCGTTGAAATCGAAGCCGCCATTATGTAGCGGTGTGCCGTTGCAGCCCTCGGTACCATTGCCAACGAACCAGTAGCAGCCATTCGGATGGGCTTGCAGCATGAACGCGAAATCCTCGCTTCCCATGAAGGGAGGGCTTTCATGGCAGTGATCCGCTCCGACGATCCCGGATGCGACCTCACGGGCGAAATCGATGGCTGTGCTGCTGTTCACCAGAACCGGGCTGCCATTGAGATGATCGACTATGGCCTCGCATTCATGCGCTTTCGCGATGGCCGCGGCGAGGTCGCTTACCCGTTTGAGAACCAGCTGGCGTGTCGCGTCGGTCATCGTGCGTATGCTCAGAAGCAGCTCGGCCTTGTCAGGAATGACATTGGCGGCGCTACCCGAATTGAGTGCGCCTATCGTTACCACTGCCGGAGCGAACGGGTCGATATTGCGTGACACGATGCTTTGAAGGGCCAGGACGAGCTGGGCGGAAGCCACGACAGGATCATGCGATTTCTGCGGAAAGGCGCCGTGGCCGCCCATGCCATTCAGGGTGATGCGCACCGTATCCGACGACGCCATGCTGGCATCTTTGTGAAAGTAGAAATTGCCGCTCGGATAGCCGGGCATGTTGTGCTGGGCGAAGAGAATATCGCAGGGATATCTGTCGAAAAGCCCGTCATCGATCATGCGGCTTCCGCCACAGAGAAGTTCTTCCGCTGGCTGGAAAATCAGATGCAGGGTGCCATCGAAAGGGCGTTTGTCGGCGAGATATCTGGCGGCGCAGAGCAGCATGGTGGTGTGCCCGTCATGACCGCACATATGCGAGACGCCGGTTTGTGCGCTCTGCCAGGGCAGGCCGGTTTTTTCGAGGATAGGAAGCGCATCCATCTCGGCCCGTAACCCGATGGTTTTTTTGCTCCTGCCATTGCGCAAGGTGGCAACTAACCCGGTACCGGCGAACCCGCGCTCGATCTCATACCCCCAGGATTGCAGTTTGTCGGCCACGATATCGCTCGTGCGTTTCTCTTCGAAGCCGAGTTCAGGATGGGTGTGCAGATCGTGCCGAAGGGCGACGAATTCGCTTTTGAGTGGAGCGAGTGCGTCGAGAAGGGAAGACATGACAGATGCCCTTTTTCGTTGATGTGGCCCCTTGGCAGCGGGGCCTACTTGACTCGGTCAACGATCTGGGGAGCTGGTTGGTTGGTGTGGATCCGGGTTCACAAGACGAGGAGCAGCGCGTCGGTATCGGTGTGCAACCGGACCCGATGCTCTCTAAACCGATGCCCCGGAAACCGACGTCCGGAAAAATCGAGGCAACAGGACCGGAAAAGCGAGGTCCGGAGAAGTGCTTCCCTAGCCTTGGCCAAGGCCGGTTCGGCTGATCAGCACCAGATAGAACAGGAAAACGGCATCGAGACCCAGGACCATAGGGGTGAGACGCACGAACTGACGCGTGACCAGCAGCATCAGGGAGTAGAACAGGAGACCGAGCGCCAGACTGATCATGAAATTACCGGTCAGCACGGCAATAAGCAGCATCAGTGCAGGCGTGAGAAGCGCTTCTTTCGACTGGTTGGCCGCCTGTCCGAGAGCTGAGAGCATGGACAGGCCGACCAGAATCAGGATCGGAGCCGTTGCCTCGGAAGGGATCATGACGATCAGAGGCCAGAAAATGGACGAGGCAGCAAAAAGCAGCGCAACGACAAGGGCTGTCAGGCCCGTACGTCCGCCCGCCTCGACCCCGACGAGGCTTTCGACATAGGCAGAGACGGTACTGGTGCCGAGTGCTGCACCGATCATGCTGGCCGATCCGTCTGCGGCAAAGGCAGCGCGACCGAGCAGTGTCGAGCCATCGGGTTTTGTCAGTCCTGCCCGATTGGCCACGCTGTACATCGTGCCCGTGGCATCGAAGAAGTCGCTGATGAGGAAATAGAGCGTAATCGGCAGAAGCAGTTCGAGGTGAGAAAAGAAATCGCCGAAATTGAACGGGAAAAGCAGCTGTGTCGGATAATGGGGCCATTCCATCGGATGCGTCGGGAGGCTTGCCAGCGCATGGCCATTCTTGTGGACGAACAGGCTGGCGACCGTTACGGCGATAATGGTCAGCAGCATGCCGGCGGGAACGCGCAGCACCATGAAGACGCCAGCGATGAAGAGGCCGAACAGCGTGAGCAGGGCCGAAGGGTCGCTGAGCGCGCCGAAATGAAAGCCATCCGGTGCAACGACGGCCAGATTGCCCGTCACCATTCCGAGCCGTGCAATGAAGATACCGATGGCCACCTGAATGCCGAGGACGATCGGTTCGGGGAAGGCCTGTATGATCTTGTGGCGCAGGCGGGTGATCGAGAGAGCGGTGAAGGCCACGCCGCCGAGGAGCACGATGGTAAATGCCGTACGCACATCGACATGCATCTGCTTGACGACGATCTGCGCGAAAATCGCATTGCTGCTCATTGCCGGAGCCAGGGCAATGGGCATGTTGGCGAAGAGCGCCATGAGAAGCGTACCGCAGATGGCCGCCGCGATGGTCGTCATAATCATGTCGTGCTGCGCCAGGCCGGCATTGGCCATGATGGCCGGATTGACGGCCATGATATACGCCATGGCACCGAACGTGGTCAGCCCGGCGAGAATTTCGCGCTGAACGGTCGAGCCTCTTTGTCCGATCCTGAAATGTCGGTCCAGCCAGGAAGAAAGCGGGGATGAGATCACGTGGGGCGGGCTCCTGGCTTGGGGATGGCGTGGCGTCCTTCTAGGTGGGCACAGGGGCCGTCGACAAGAGGAATGAAGCCCCCGGGAGAACACCCGCTCTTGCCCGTGCAGATCGGGCCCTCTTGTCAGGGGGTGTTACTGGATGGCGCGATACGTATCGCGCAGACCGCTCTGGAGCGGCACAAGAGATCCGTCATTGGGTTCGGGAAGAAGGCCCAGAAGCATCATGACCAGCGGATAGACGTCGACATTATCGATTGTCGGCAGAGTGCGATGCGACATGAAGGCGGGCCCCGAGGCAATGAAGGTGGCAGTCATGGCGGGTGACAGATTGTCATAGCCATGTCCGCCTTTGGAAACACGATCATGCGCATCGCGTGTCAGGGTCCAGCCGGTTTCGGCCAGGCAGAGCCATGCAGGAACGCGGGGATTATGGCCGTATTCCAGGCGTGACGGGATCTGGGCCTTGGGCCAGCATGTCACATGCTGATGTGGGGTGCTCAGCGCTTTCGCAAGCTCACGTTCATGACCCGGGACAGGGTTGATCCCGGCATAGGGACCTGAAGTCACGATGGACATGGTCTGTACAGGCGCAAGGTCTGTCAGCGGAATGACGCGCGACGGGCTCAGCTCGGCCATGCCATGATCGGAGACCACGATGAGATTGGCGAGCACGTGACGTTGTCTGAGCCCTGCAATCAGGGTGGCAAGGGCATCGTCAACAGCGTGTGAGGCTGCACGCGTTTCAGGCGAGAAAGGCCCGTCCACATGACCGTGATGATCGACCCCGTCGAAATAGAGCAGTGAGAGAGCTGGACGCTTTTCCGCCGGACGGTCGAACCAAGACAATACAGTGTCGACTCTCTGGGCGGGTGAGCTTTTCGCATCGAAATGCGACCAGATATCGGGACGCGTATTGAGAATGGGGACATCGGATCCGGGCCAGAAAACGGAGGCGCTCATCAGGCCGTGCATCTGTGCCGTAACCCATGCGGGCGTTCCGTTATCCCACCAGCGCGGATCGTCCACCCCCGTATGTCTTGCGACACTGAAAATTTCTCCCGGAATGTCGGGATCGATCATCGTGTTGCCAACGACCCCGTGGTGATCGGGGCGCAGACCGGTCACGAGCGTGTAGTGGTTGGGGAAGGTGATGGACGGAAACGACGGGTGCATCCAGGCGAAAACCCCGTCATCCGCAAGGGCATCGAGTGTCGGCGTGTCACCCTTTTGCAGGTAGTCCGGACGGAAACCGTCGATGGATACCAGAATGACAGGGGGCAGACCGGAGACAGTGTCGGTTCGTCCTGGGGGCGAGGTGCTCTCGCAGCCAGCCAGACATAGGAACAGGGTCAAGATGAGGGGGATGCGCGCCATGACCGCAGACTGGCAGGATGGCGCGCAGGGATCAATCGTCTTGCATGCGATACGAAAGGGCTAGTTCTGCTTGAGACGCTCTTTCCAGACGGAGTGGATCTGTTTGCGTGTGAGCTTCCGGGCAGGCGGTGCAGGCTTGTTCGCCTGAACGCTGGCGGGGCCGCTCCCGGTTGTGGCGCCGGGTTTGACGCCGGCAGCCGGGTCGGCATTGGCCTTGCCCAGCGCGTCTTCACAGGCGCTGCCCTTGCCGACGCCGAACTGGATGGTGGGTAGAAGAGCGGCAGGCGGGAAAGCGATTGCGAGCCCGGCCGTTGCCGCCGCCCGGCCGATGATCTCGGCACCCGGCATGATGGTGGGGCTTTTCAGCGGACCGGAAATATTGACCCGACCGGGGAAGGAAAGAATGTTGAACGAGGTCGAACGCGTCGTGACGTGATAGTCCAGCGTTTCGTTTCGCAGGTTGACGCTGCCACCCCCGAGGGTACGCGTGTTGTTGGTCATCAGCAGCAGCGAATTCGTGCTGAGAATGCCATTGCGCAAAGGCATGTCGGCAATGAAGCATTTGAGATCGGAGCGCTGCGGAATGCCCAGCGCCGAGAGAATGGCGCTACCGACCTTGAGCCCCATCAGATCGGGCAGCAGGGCGGAGACATCGCCACCATGGTCGACGACGAGCGTGATCCCGCCATCGCCGTTGCCCAGCAGGGAGGCAATGGAATTGCCGGTTGCGGCCAGCGTGATATGCCCTCCGAGCGTTCCCTCGCCCTTGAAGGTTTGCGTTGCCTTCATCAGACGCTGAATGGAAAGACGCGATACATCGACCTTGAAATGGGTCTTGAACTGGCCGTTGGCCACCGGGTCCAGCGCACCGGACAGACCAAGCGTGCCATTGCCGACGGCGAAATTCAGCTTGTTGATCTCGATGGCGCCGTCCTGCACGGCAATATCGGCCACGATATTGTCGAGAGGCATATCCTTGTTCTCGATATGATCGCCCTTATAGACCAGATGGGCATTGACCGAGTTGAGCTTCGGCACATTGATCGGGGTGGAGGGCAGGATACGGTCGCTCGTGGCGGCCTTCTTGCTCTCTTCATGTCCGGGCTTGGCCCCGATAAAGCCGCCAAGATCCTTCAGATCCACGTTGCGTGAGTGAAGGTTGGCATCGACCGTAATAGGCTTGGTCTGCGGGTCGACGGAGATCGTGCCGCCGATGTCCGATGAGCCCATTTTCCCGGCGAAGTTCGTGAAACGGATATGGGCTGCCGTGTAATCGAGATTGCCTGCAATGCTGTAGGACGGTGTCTGCGGAATGGGGATTCCCGTGAGGGCATAAAGGAGCGACATGTCGGGGCCGGCGAAATGCAGAACGAGTTTCGTCCCCTTGAAATGCAGGGGATCGTCGACGGTACCGCGCAGTGTGACATAGGTGGGGCCGTTCTCGAGGCGTGCATCGATCGGATAGGGATGGGAGGCATTCGTCAGGGTCAGCAGAGAGCCGCCCACGATATGTCCCGTAATGGGGGCCTGTGCGTAGCGTCCCTTGAGATCGATGACGATCGTACCGTCCTGATCGCCTTTGACCGGGGTGGTGTGCATCAGCACATGCATGTCGGTTTTGAGCTTGGCGAGGGCCACACGGATATCGCCATCGGTGATGGTCAGGGTTCCGATTTTCGGCAACTCGGTCGACTGGTTCTGCGCTGCAGGGGCAGGCTTCGCGTTCGGGTCTGTGAAGCTGTAATTGTTCCTGCCATTGGCAAGTGCGACGATATCGCCCCTGGGCGTATCCAGAGCAATCAGGGGGATCTCCAGCCCCTTATGGGTGAGATAGCGCCATACATTGACTGAAACGGTCGCTTTTTTCGCGCTGGCGAACAGCTCTTTTTCGGACTCGAAGCCTTCTGGTTGCTGGATTTTGAGATCGTCTACCGAAACGGACGTGGTCAGGCCGAGACGGACATGCAGATGGGCGATCGTCACCGGACGATGAAGCGCAGCGCTCGCGCGTCTGTCGATCAGAGGGACGAACCAGTCCCAGTTCCATAACAGGATGAGCAGAACGAGGAGAACGGCAAGAGCCCCTGAGATAATGCCGAGTACCCGGCGTACAGGGCGTCTCCGCGGCGGGGTCGGGGGATTTCCGGTTTCTGCCACGTGCTCTGCCTTTCTGCTGCATCAGGAACAATTTGCCTTCAGGGGCGGGGCCCGGGCACGGCGGAAACGCCATGGCCATACCCCGCCCCTGAAGGCTGTCATGTCCTGATTTACGAGATAAGGGGGGCGGGAGTTCCTTGAGAGGGTCTCTCCCGGCCATTCGACCGGATCCGCAGAGCGGTCAGGGGTGTTTTACGCCGCATACATCCAGGGCGGCAGGAAGCCGCTATAGCGGCTTCCCAGCACTGCGCGGGCCTCGTTCGAGAGGCTTGCAAGGGCGCAGGCCATGGCGTCGGGTTGAGGCGCACGCAGCAGGTCGATGCCGGTGCAGAAATCGTGCAGGCTGTTGCCATGGCCGCGCAGGGCAAGATAGGGGCGCAGTCGTGTCTCAAGGGCCGTGTCGGGGGTGAAGGTGCAGGCGTAGAGCGCAAGAGGCGTTCCGCCTATGAATCCGATCTGACCGTTCTCCATCCGTGCCATGACCTGCCCGTCGGCATGCAGGGTGACCCTCTGCTCGTCCTGCTGTGCGAACGCGTCGTCGCGATGGGCGGGAACGCCGGCGGTTATGTCGACCGGTATCCAGCGCGTCAGACAATCGCCCGAATCGAGAGGGGCGGTATCGTTAGGTGGAAGGAGGAGGAAGCCTGTCTGTGATGTGCGCGATGACAGGTCCGACGCTTCTGTCACGAGAACAATCCGGCTTTGTTCGTGCGAAGAGACTGCAGGAGACAGTACGAGCCCATGTGTTTCAGGATCGTAGACGAGAGTTTCGCCTGACTCTGTACTCAGGGTTGCAAAGTGCAACGGGCGTGGCATGGCAAGACTGCGATGCTCTCTGACCGTAAAGGCGGTTTCAGGCAGGAAACTCAGGCTATTCGCTTTGATATCCTTCTGCAGACGCCAGTAGAGCGCCTCCAGGCTGGAACGCCATAGCCGCGACGCGACCTGACGTGTGGCCTGGCGGAAACGCTGCGCTGCCAGATCCTGCACGTCGTTACGGTTGTAGTGCGACCACAGATCGGGCGCGCTTTGACCGGCACCAAGCCGGGCAAGGCGGCGGGTGTAATGGGTCAGGTTGCGCGTCACATAATGCAGGATACGGGCGCCCTGCCAGCTTGCTGCTCGTGCCGGGTCGAAGGCCGTACCATCGGCGTGGACGTGGCGTGACGGATCAAGCGTGAAATGGCAGCCATCGACGAAATGCCCGGTATAGGCGCCAGGGCGCAGGAAGGTCTTGCCCGCGCGGTGATCGGGGAAATCGAGCTCTGCGCGCTTTGTGTAGGCGGCGATCGGACCTTGGGCAGGGCGACCGACATGACCGTTCGAGCCGAAAACGGACCAGTTGAGCATGATGGCGTCGGCATCGGCAAAGCTATCGAGATAACGGCCGATATCGTCATGATCGTCGAAATAGACGTATTCGTCGCTGTCGAGGCAGATTACCCAGTCGAAACGGGTACGACAGGCTTCCAAGGCCTGAGCGAACGCGTTCGAGCGGCGCTGGGCATGGGATGTGCCTGCATGACGATCGGCACGATGCGCTTCGACAGGGTAAAGTCCTGCGGCGTTCTGGATGATGTCCCAAGTGCCATCGGTTGAATGATCGTCATAGATGATCAGGGCGTTGAAGCCGATGGCAAGGTGATAGGCGATCCACCAGCCGATATCGTCAGCATCGTTCTTGACGAAAAGGACGGCTGCGGCAGAGGCCATATCGTGGTGTTCCTTCTTGTTGTTCTTGGGTTGGACTGATCGTGTCAGTCCATTTTCAGGGCGGCGAGGAACGCGCTCTGCGGAATTTCAACCTTGCCGAACTGACGCATGCGCTTTTTGCCTTCCTTCTGCTTTTCCAGAAGCTTGCGCTTGCGCGAGATATCGCCGCCATAGCACTTGGCCGTCACATCCTTGGACAGGGCGCCCAGCGTTTCGCGCGCGATAATGCGCGAACCGATGGATGCCTGGATGGCGATCTTGAAGAGCTGGCGGGGAATCAGATCCTTGAGCTTGCCGCAAATGGCGCGTCCACGTGTCTCTGCGACGGAGCGATGCGCCACGAAGGCGAGGGCATCGACCGGTTCCTGATTGACGAGAATGGAGATGCGCACGAGGTCGCTCTCTTCATAGCCGTCGATCTGGTAGTCGAAGCTGGCATAGCCGCGTGTCAGCGATTTCAGTCGGTCGTAGAAATCGAACACAACCTCGTTGAGCGGCAGGCGGTAGACGGCCATGGCGCGGTTGCCGACATAGGTGAGATCCATCTGGATGCCACGACGCTCGCTGCAGAGCGTGAGCACACTTCCCAGATACTCGTCCTGAACCAGAATGGTCGCCTTGATCCACGGTTCCTCGATCTTTTCGATCTTGCCGGGGTCGGGCATGTCGGCCGGGTTATGCAGATCTTCCTGCGTGCCGTTGGTCAGATACATCTTGTAGACCACGGACGGTGCCGTCGCGATCAGGTCGAGATTGAACTCGCGCGACAGACGCTCCTGGATGATTTCCAGATGCAGCAGGCCGAGGAAGCCGCAGCGGAAGCCGAAGCCAAGCGCTGCCGAGGTTTCTGCCTCGAAATGGAACGAGGCGTCGTTCAGGCGTAGCTTGGCAAGCGAATCGCGCAGCTTTTCGAAGTCATCGGCATCGATGGGGAAAAGGCCGCACCACACCACAGGGATCGAGGGTTTGAACCCGGCGAGAGGCTTCTCGGCAGGGCTGCGATCGAGGGTGACGGTATCGCCCACGGCCACATCGGCCACGGTCTTGATGGCGGCATTGATATAGCCCATCTCGCCCGGACCGAGCGATTCGACGGCTGTCATCTTGGGCAGGAACACGCCGACCTGATCGACATGATAGGTCGAGCCCGCCTGCATCATGCGGATCTTGTCGCCGCGCCTGAGTGTGCCCTCCATGACGCGCACGAGAATAATGACGCCCAGATACGGATCGTACCAGCTATCGACCAGCAGGGCCTGTAGCGGCTTGTTCGGGTCGCCTTTCGGTGGCGGCAGGCGTGTGACGAGGGCTTCGAGCACGCCTTCGATGTTGAGGCCGGTCTTGGCCGAAACCTCGACCGCATCATCGGCGGGGATGCCGACCACTTCCTCGATCTGGGCGCGCACGCGCTCGACATCGGCGGCAGGCAGATCGACCTTGTTCAGAACCGGGACGATCTCGTGATTGGCATCAATGGCCTGATAGACATTGGCCAGTGTCTGCGCTTCGACGCCCTGAGAGGCATCGACCACCAGAATGGAGCCTTCGCAGGCAGCGAGGGAGCGGCTGACTTCATAGGCGAAGTCGACATGGCCCGGCGTGTCCATGAGGTTCAGGATATAGGTCTTGCCATCCTTGGCCGGGTAGGTCAGGCGCACGGTCTGCGCCTTGATGGTGATGCCGCGCTCCTGCTCGAGCTCCATGTTGTCGAGCACCTGTTCCTTCATTTCTCGTGCCGTGAGCGCACCGCAGGCCTGGATCAGACGGTCAGCCAGCGTGGACTTGCCGTGATCGATATGCGCGATGATCGAGAAATTGCGGATCTGGGAGAGGGGCGTGCCGGTCATGGCGCGATACATAAGCGATTGCGCTGTTCTTGTCATTGGGGAGAAACCGCCGCCATACGATTTCTCCCTGACGTTTCATTGCCTGTCCGGGGCCGGTTTTGCGCTTCAGCGATCCGTCAGGCGAAACTCGATGCGCCGGTTGCGGGTATAGGCCGCGGCCGTATTGCCCTGATCGAGAGGCTGATAGTCGGAAAAGCCGGTAGCGGCGAGATGATGCGGGTCCACACCTTCGCGAATGAGCACCTTGACCACAGTGATCGCGCGCGCGCTCGACAGCTCCCAGTTGCTTGGAAAGGCGGTATGGATGGGCTGCTTGTCGGCATGGCCATCCACGCGCAGGATCCAGGGGATATCGGCCGGAATCTGGCTCGAGACCTGCTTGAAGGTATGCGCCAGCGCGGCGATTTCCTTCTCGCCCTGGGGTGTCAGATCGGCACTGCCCTGCGGGAAGAGAATGGAGCTCTGGAAGACGAAGCGGTCGCCGACGATCTCGACGCCCTTCTGGTTTTTCAGGATGTCCTGAAGGCGGCCGAAAAATTCGGAGCGATAGCGCTTGAGCTGATTGACCTTGTCGGCCAGCGCCACATTGAGCCTGTTGCCCAGATCCGTGATCTGCTGGTCGCGCGCCGTGACATCTTTCTTCGCGATATCGAGCGCCTGGCCGATAGCGAGCAATTGCTGGTTGAGCTGTTCGAGCTGCGATTTGAGCTCGGCGATGGTGGCCTGATCGGATTGCGTCGCCTGACCGGCTGCGGCGAGGGCCTGTTCCTTTTCGGCAATCGTGCCGTTCAGTGTGGCAAGCTGCTGCGTGAGGACATCGGCCTGACGTTTGGCGCTGTCGCGATCGGTGGTGAGGCTGGCCACCATGGCGTTGAGCTGCGTGTTCTTGGCCTCTGTCATCGACAGTGTCTGCTGCAGGGCAGCAAGCTGCTGGCGCAGGGCATCGAGCGAATGGGTGCGCTTGCTAAGGGCGACGGACAGGAACTGCTGGCCCAGCACAAAGACAAGCAACACGAAAGTGACGACCATGAGCAGCGTGGAGAGCGCATCCACGTAGCCCGGCCAGGCATTGAGTTCTCCGCCGTGGGAGCTGCGTCTTGAGCGTCGTGCCATGAGAGCCGCCTCGCCTTATTGGGCCGAAGGGGGGACGACCGTCGAACCGCCGGGGCTTGTAGCCGCAATGGTGCGGGCAAGAACGCGCAGATCGTTGCGTATTTCGCCCGCCATCTGGGCGCGGCCACTGTGAAGCTCGTCGATCAGGCGCACGATATGGCCCTCGATTCGGCTGAACTGCTCGCGGCTGTCCTTGGCGTCGTTGAAAGCTGCCGTGCCGGGTGTTGCGGCCTCGCCCACGTGCTTGAGGAACGGCCCTAGAAGGGCCTGCCCTTCAGCGACGCGGTTCATCATTTTCTGGTTGGACTGAAGCAGGTCCGTCATGGCCCTGAGGCGCTCCTGCAGTCCGTCCATGACCTGAAGCTGTTGCATGCGGCTCTCCTCGCTGCGCGAGACGACGTTCTGCAGGGTTTCGAGGTTCTCGGCTGTCTGCTCCAGCAGGGCCTGCACATAGGCGGGGACAGAGGCATCGCCCCCTTCGATCAGGGTGCCGCCCTGCTTGGTGATACCGACCAGCCATTCCTCGACTTCATTGAAGAAACGGTTCTGGGCCTGACCTGCGTTGAGATCGAGGAAGCCCAGGATGAGCGCCCCGGCAAGACCGAACATCGAGCCCGAGAAGGCTGTGGACATGCCGCGCAAGGGTTGAGCCAGATTGGTTTTCAGCTGGCCGAACATGGCATCGAGATTGCCATCGCCAACATTCATGCTTCCAATGACATCAACGATGGAGCTGACGGTCAGGAGGAGGCCGTAGAACGTACCGAGCAGACCCAGATAGATTAGCAGGCTGGTCATGTAGCGTGAGATATCGCGTGATTCGTCCAGTCGACCCGAGAGACTGTCGAGCGTGGCCTGGGCCGATTGATGCGACAGGCTGAGGCGACCCGTTGAGGTGCGGGTTGCCAGATTACGCGCCAGCGTGCCGAGCAGGCGGGGTGGCTCGGGCTGTGCAAGACCGGTGCGGTTGACGCGCAGTTGATCGACCCATTTTACCTCAGGCATCAGGCGCAGCACCGTGCGCAGATTCCACAGGATGCCGATGACGAGTACACCCAGAATCAGCCCGTCCAGCGCCGGATTGGCGAAGAACGCGGCATAGAGCGTCTTGCTGAGCAGGGCAGCCACGGCAGCGACAAGGACCAGAAAGATCCCCATGCGCAGGAGGTAAAGGGTCGGGCGGGTCATGGCGTCGGGGTCCTCGATGCGGTTCCGAACTGGGCTTCAGAAATCGGGGCCGGAACGGCACCCTCGGCAATGATGTCGAGACGGTCTGCCGGCGCGGTTCCGGGCTGGGCCAGGCCGGTCGCACGCGGGTAGATACGCGTCGTGGCTACACCTTCACGGATCAGGATGGAGCGCACGACCAGGGCACGGGCCAGGGCCACGCGCCGCGGTGTGGAAAGATCTTCATTCGTGCCGCTGGCCGAGGCCCAGAGCGTGACACGCAGCGTCGGCTTGGCTGCCAGAATTCTGGCTTCATCGCGCACGGCATCGATCATGGCCTGATTCATGCTGCTGCTATTGGCGTCGAACAGAATGCGCAGGCCGTGGGCCTGTTTCTCGACCTTGCCCTTGGCATCGGGGACGGCCTTGACCTCTTCCGGCGGGACGGGAGGATGCGTCGGGACCGTTACGCCGGGGGGAGGAATGACCACGGGGCGAGGGGGCTGGGCAGGAACATCTGGCGGTGCACCGACACGCTGAGCTGCAGGTAGGCGAGGGGCAGCGGGAGGGGCGCTCTTGCCGGGGAGGCTGGCATCGGCGGCCTGCGGCTTCGGCGACGCGACTTTGTCCGATGACGGTTTTTTCGACGTTTCGTGCGATCCGCCATGAGCGGTATTGCCTGCCTTGCCTGAGGCTGCCCTGGATGGGGCTTTTTGCGGCGCAGGCTTTGCGGCGGGGATCGCGTCATCGTTGGAGGTGACCTGCGCCAGTACAGGCGCACAGGTCAGCAGGACAGCCGGAAAACCGGCCGAGAACAGGAGGGAGAGAAGGATCGGCCGATTCATGACCGGGCGATCCTAATCGCGCTCCCCCTGCGCAAGCAATGGGGAATGAGGTGGGACTGGCTATGGTTCCCTCGCGCGACAGATTTTTTTGAGATCTGTCCGATCCCGCTACAGCCTTTTCTCCTGCCGTCTTGTCTTCGCGGGGCAGGAGAGCGGGCAGGATCGGCGTGTCAGGGGAGAACAGGACCAGCCAGCTGCTAGTCAGGACATGGCGCCCGCCATCCGATAGGGGGGCCCTGCCGGATGATGGTTTATTGTCCTGTTCCGGTTTGTCCTGTTCCAGTCGCCTGGTTCAGGCTTTGCGCGTCAGGGCGTCGAGCACGATGGTGCGGATCGGACCGTGCAGGTTGGCGTTGCCCGCCACCAGCGTGACATCGTTGTCCAGATCGGTGATTTCCTGCCCTTCCGGGTCGGTTACGTAACCGCCGGCTTCACGCACGATCAGAAGACCGGCTGCGCAATCCCAGGGCTTGAGGCCGATTTCCCAGAAAGCTTCATAGCGACCGGCAGCGACCCAGGCGAGATCGAGGGCCGCGGCACCGAAGCGGCGGAAGCCTGCAACATGCGGCATCAGGGCAGCGAGGCTGCGCCCGAAAGGCAGGCGACGATCGGCAGGGGTCTTGGCGAAGGGGATCCCGGTGGCAATGAGCGACTCGGAGAGATCACGACGGGCAGAAACACGGATGCGACGTTCGTTGAGGAACGCACCGACGCCCTTTTCGGCCCAGAACATCTCATTGGCTGCGGGATTGTACACCATGGCAGCGGCAATTTCGGTCGAGCCATCGGGATGACGGCGCTGCAGGGCAATCGAGATGGCCCATTGCGGAATGCCATGCAGGAAGTTTGATGTGCCGTCGAGCGGATCGACGATCCAGCGCCATGTCCAGTTCTCGCCGCCGGATGTGCCGCTCTCTTCCATCAGGAAGGCGTAGCCGGGACGGGCGCGGGCAAGCTCATCACGGATTGTCTGCTCGGCACGCAGATCGGCCTGCGAGACGAAATCGCCCGGCCCCTTGATGCTGACCTGAAGCTGCTCGACTTCGGCAAAATCACGAAGGAGGCGTTTGGCTGCCTTTTGCGCAGCATTCTGCATGACGGTCATATGCGGCGAGAGGCGCATGGCAATAATCCTGATGAGAAACTGTGAAAGAGCAGGGTAGTCTGGTCAAGATAACAGGCTGCGACCCCGGATAGGAAACGGTCGCAAGAGCGGGGGTACGCCTTGCACACCCCCTGTGTCCGGCGGGATCAGCCTTTGGCGCGTTCGACGTAGGATGCGTCATCCGTGCG
Source organism: Colias nastes (assembly GCA_907164665.1). Classification (NCBI taxonomy): domain Eukaryota; kingdom Metazoa; phylum Arthropoda; class Insecta; order Lepidoptera; family Pieridae; genus Colias; species Colias nastes. The sequence goes on along the minus strand of CAJQZM010041570.1, from coordinate 20,948 downwards.
GACAACCACGCGCTCGCCGGCTTCGATGAAGGGCGGCACCATGGTCTTGACGCCATTGGAGAGCATGGCGGGCTTGTAGGACGAGCTGGCCGTCTGGCCCTTCACCACCGGATCGGCTTCGGTGATTTCGAGCGTGACGTGCGGCGGCAGGGACACGCCGACCGGGTCGCTTTCGACAAGCTTCACGTTCAGTTCCATGTTGTCCTGCAGGAAGGGCAGCTGGTCGCCGAAGATATCCTTGTGCAGCATGACCTGCTCGAAGGTTTCCGGGTCCATCAGGACGATGTTGTCACCATCCGTGTAGGAATAGGTGTAGTCCTTGTCTTCCGTCATCAGGCGCTCGACCGTATCGGCGGTGCGCCAGCGTTCGTTGGTCTTGTTGCCCGTGTTCAGGTCGCGCATTTCGACCTGGATGAAGGCACCACCCTTGCCCGGCGTGATGATCTGCTGCTTGAGAACCGTCCAGCGACGACCGTCATGCTCAATAACCTGTCCGGCGCGAATCAGGTTTGCCTGCTGCTTCATGGAAGAAAGATCCCGGGAATCGTGATGTGGATACGACGGGTCTGTGCCGCCGTGAAAGGCGGGTTTCTAACGAAGCGGGCGCGCAAGAGCAAGCAAGATGCGCCATTGGATACGGTGGGCAGGAACGCGACAGGCGTCGAGCCTGTCATGACGTGCTGCATGTTGTGCATTTGCCAAGTGATGGTTAGAGCGCAGTCATGACTGCACCTGTAACCCGTATTTCTGCCCTGCTTACCTTTGGCCTTGGGCTCATCTGCGGGATTATCGGCCCTGTATCGGTCACACAGGCAGCATTTGCGCAAGCGGTTTTCGACGGATCTGCTCCGGCTGCATCGTCGCAGGGTACGGCGGTAATAGCGTGCGCGCAGGATTTTCCCGAGGCACGCCCACCGGAGCTGAGCGTGCCTGCCCCGATGCAGCACAATCTGTTTTTATGTAATACGGATTTCGCCGTGCTGGTCTCTGGCGTGACTCATGAGCCCGTATGGGTGGCAGAGCATCTGACCCGCGACGAAATCCGTCACGCACAGCATCAGCTCCGTCAGGGCAAGTTTCATGAGGAAACGCGCCAGCCCGAGGATGAAAGAGCGCATCTGGCCGATTATCAGAAATCGGGTTTCGACCGGGGGCATATGATGCCCAGTGGCGATGCGCCGAGCCGGGCCTCGCAGCAGGAAACATTTTCGCTGGCCAATATGGTGCCGCAGACGCCCGACCTCAATCGCGGCTTATGGGCGGGGGTCGAGAAGCGCGTGCGCGAACTGGCCCTGTCGGACGGCGAGGCTTATGTGGTGACGGGGCCGGCCTATCGCACGGCCTCGCCTGCGCGTATCGGTGCAAGCGGTCTGCCTGTGCCGACATCGACATGGAAGGCGGTCTATCTGCCCTCCCGACAGACTGTCTCGGTTTACGTATGCAAGAATACACTGTCGCCCAGCTGCACCCAGGTGCCAGTAGCGACCCTTATCAGGGTCACCGGGGTCGATCCCTTTCCGGCCTTGCCCGCCGCGATGCGTGAGAGCATGACGCATCTGCCCGATCCGCAGGCTGAGCCCTATCATGTCTCGCCGCAGCTGCGTCGCCTGACGCTGCGCGTATTGAAGCATTTTCTGAACGAAATGCTGTCGGGATCTTCACCCCTCTGAGGGCGCCCTGTCCGGTTGCACGTCCCGTGAGGGTGCGTTGTGCAGAGAATGCAGGGTGCCTGCCGGATCCTGCACGGTACCGGGATGGGTATCGGGGCGGTAATAATCGGGGCCCAGAGGGACCTTCCCGGCGCCGCCCGGAATGTCCAGAACATAGGTAGGCCAGGCGAGACCGGTCACACGACCGCGCAGTTTCGCGAGAAGCGCGCGCCCCTCATCGATTGGCACGTGAAAATGTGCGGTGCCGGGAGCGGGGTCAAGCTGGTGCAGGTAATAGGGTTTGATGCGCGCCGTAACGAAGGCACGCAGAAGAGCCTCCAAGGCTTCTTCAGTATCGTTCACGCCGCGCAGCAGCACGGACTGGCTGAGCACGGGGATGGCGCGGCTCTGGATCTGCCGTATGGCGTTGCGTGCGTGCGCGGTTAGCTCACTGGCATGGTTGGCATGCAGAACGACCCACAAGGCGCGGTCGGTTTCCAGCGCATCCAGCAAAGCAGGCGTGATCCGGGCAGGGTCAGCGACCGGTACGCGGCTGTGGATGCGTATGGTCTGTATATGGGGCATGGCAGAAAGCGAGGCGATGATATGGCTCATGCGTCTTGGGCTGAGCATGAGGGGATCGCCACCGGTCAGGATGATCTCGCTTATGGCGGGGTGAGCGGCGATCCAGTCGAGAGCTCTGGTCAGGGCCTCGTCGGAGAGGAGACCGCCATCGGGCCCAACATGCTCGCGACGGAAACAGAAGCGGCAATAAAGCGGGCAGACCAGCAGTGGCTTGAGCAGGGCACGATCGGCATAGCGATGAACGATCCCCGGTACGGGAGACAGGGCATCGTCACCGATCGGGTCGTGAAGTTCCCAGGGGGCCGTGTGCAGTTCGGCGGGGCTGGGCACCACCTGTTTGCCGATCGGGTCATCGGGGTGGGCGATCAGATCGAGAAAGGCTGTGGGAATGGCTGTGGCGAATTGCCCGGCGAGGGTTTCCAGCGCTTCCTGCTGCTCGGGTGGGACAAGACCCCGGTCGATCAGCTGCGACACGGTACGCAGGACTGAGGGGCGTTCGGCAGGAGGTGCCCCTTCGCAAGCAGGCTTGCCGGTGCTGGGCGCTGAGAGGGGATTGACCTTTTCTGGCATCAGGGGGCTGTACTGCAGGCGCATCAGTTTTCGCAACCGGAGAGCGCAGATCATGGCAGGACGAAACGCAATTTCAGACAGGCTGCCGCTTTTGCAGCGTCGTGCCCTGCTCCAGCGTGGCGTACGCGCGTTCTTCGAAGCCCGCGATTATCTTGAAGTCGATACGCCCTGTGCGGTGCCCGTGCCGGGAGAGGAAGTGCATCTGCGCTGCTTTCGCACAGAACTCGAGCATCCGGATGGTACGAGAGAGGCGCGCTTTCTGCATACCAGCCCGGAATTTGCGATGAAGCGCATTGTGGCGGCGACCGGCTTGCCTGTGTTTCAGCTGGCGCGTGTCTGGCGCAACGGTGAGCGCAGCGCCCTTCATGCACCGGAATTCACAATGCTCGAATGGTACAGGCCGGGGGCGGGACTGGACTCCCTGATGGATGAGACCGAGGCATTGCTGCGCCATCTTCTTCCCCCAACGCTGGCTTTGGCGGATACGACGTTGCGCCTGGATGTTCCTTTCGAGCGTCTGACGATGGCGGAGGCTTTTGCGCGTTATGTCGGGGTCGATCTTCTCGGTATCGGCGACGATGCGCAAAGGCTGGCCCGGGAGGCAGGAACCGTATTGCGCGCAGGGGAAAGCTGGGAGGATCTGTTTTTCCGCCTTCTGCTGGAGCGCGTGGAGCCGAGGATCGGCCGCGATCGCCCCACGTTTCTCACGCACTGGCCAGCCGCGCAGGCGGCCCTCTCGCGTCGCGATCCGCTTGACCCGCGCGTCGCGCTGCGTTTCGAGCTCTATGCTGCGGGAATTGAACTGGCCAACGCCTTCGAGGAACTTACCGACCCTGAAGAACAGCGGTCACGTTTCGAGCAGGACCGCGCGAGACGGATGGCTCTGTCTCCGGATCAGGACTGGCCGCTCGATGAGGCATTTCTGCACGATCTGAAGGATCTGCCGCCCTGCAGCGGCATTGCCCTGGGTTTTGACCGTCTTGTGATGCTGGCCACCGGCGCGCCGCGCTTGTGTGACATTATGTGGTTTTCTTAAACCTTCGGATAGCCATGAACCTTTTCTGGGGGCAAACTCGTTCTCATGACCTAAAGTGGCGCCAGCTTCGAACTGATCCGGCAGGCGGCTTCAGCTTCGGAAAGGGTATCAGGATGATGAAGAAAACAGTTTTTCTGTCGTTTGCCGCTTTGCTGACCCTGTCAGCCTGCGACGTGCCGACTGTCCAGCAGCGCACGGTGCTGGATTCAATGATCGGCAAGACCGATGTGGACGTGCTGCGTACCTTCGGCGTGCCGACACGGACCTATCAGGCCAGTGGGCATGATTTCCTCGCCTATATCGATAACGAAACCAACTACTCCCCCGGCAGCGGTGGCTGGGGCTGGGGCTGGGGCGGCGGCCCCTGGGGTGGTTATGGCGGTTACGGTGGCTGGGGTGGCGGCTGGGGCGGTTACGGCGGCTGGGGTGGTGGTTTTGGCGGTTTCCCGCCGAGCTATTACAATACGACCTGTCAGACGACTTTCGAGCTGACCAATAGTCGTGTGGTCGGCTGGACCATGCGTGGAGATGGATGCTGAACCTGATGGTACCGTTTACGACAAGAATAATAAAAAAACGTCTGATCGGTGGGGCGTTTGTCGCTCTTGCACTGGCCGGTTGCGAGAGCGGTGCGCGACAGGATCCGCTTCCACGTCCGAATTCCCTGACGGCCGTGCAGATGCCTGCCGTCAGCAGCAAGCATATGTATCATGAATCGACCAAGACGGAGACGTCGAGCCCGGTCGCTTATGACCAGCCGCCGACATTTTCGATGAATGATCGCCCTCTGCTGGAGAACATCACGACGTCGCTTGAGCTGGCCGATTACCGTCAGGCGCTCAGACAGGCGGGGATCTTCCCCCTGCTTGGCCGCAACGGACCGTTCACTGTCTTCGCCATTCCGAATGAGCCGTTCGAACGCTATGCAAGACAGGTGCCTGGCGGTTTGATGAATGCAGCCAATGCGCCGGCGCTGAAGCAGTTGCTGAGCTACACGATCGTCCGTGGCAACTGGTCGCCCCGGAAGATCGCCAGAACGATGGCGCATTTCAAGACCGATCGTATTGCGCTCAAGACGCTTGGCGGCGATGTGCTGACCGTGCAGCAGGATGCTTCGGCCGGACAGTTCGTGCTTGCCAATACGACAGGACATGTTGCGAAGATCTGGCTGAACGGTGCGCCGCAGTCCAACGGTACGCTTTACATCATCCAGGATATTCTTCCGCCGCGCGGCTGACGATTGCCGTCAGTCTGGCTCCGGCTTCGTCTGCATCGACGAAGCTGAGCGGCACTGCCAGAAAATCGACATTGGCCTTGAACATGGCCAGAGCCTGTTCTCTGGTTTCGATATCCTCGGCAATGACGGGCAGTTCCATCATCTGCGACCACCATGCAGCCAGATCGGGTGCATTGGGCGCAATGGCGATGTAATCGGCGCCCAGTTCGCCAGCGCTCATCGCATCGTCACGGCTCGTTCCACAATACACGCCAAGTTGCAGGTCGCGCCCCAGCTCTTCGCGGGCTGTCGGACATTGTGTGGGGCTGCCGGTAAGATGAACGCCATCGCATCCGAGTTCGCGTGCCAAAGCGGGGAGGTCGGTCAGGATCAGCGCCGTACCGTGGGCCTGAACGGTGTCACGAATGGCTTCGACGCAGCTTCTTGCGCGCTTCTCATCGGTTGTGCTCAGGCGAAGGGCGGCCGGTGTCCAGCGTTCCAGAACCTTTGCCAGATCGGCCAACTCACGGGAGGGGTCGAAATCCGGCATTGTAACCAGATAGAGTTCGCAAGGCAGCATGAGGGGAATCCGTCCGATGGGGCGCTCAGGTGTCGGGCGCAAGATACTGGTGAAGCTGGGCTATCCGGTAAGCGTTATAGGGCGGTCTGCCAAGAGTGAGCGCCTGTGGGCGACTTGTCAAAATATGGCCGCCGCAAAGGCGTGCCATGTCCTTTACGGTTTCGAGGCAGGGGCCCGTTGCCGTGCAGATCACCCATGTTTCGCCAGCGCGCAGCGCAGATGCCGCCAGAGCGGGAGCATCGTCGGCATCGAAAATAACAGGCATCTTCAGCCCCAGGGTGAGGGCTTGCCACCAAGGCACGCCCATGATCCTGCCGAGACCGGGAGCCGGAACAAGGGCATAGGGTGAAAACGCCTCTCCTGACGGGAGGTGGGCGATCAGAGAGTTATCGTATAGCGCGACAGCCTTGTGCGGGAGTATGGACGACGGCTTCATGCTTGACCTCCTGACAGGATAAGGGCTTCCTTAGCAACACAGCAAAACGGGCGCGTATGATGAGGGTGCTTTGACGGATCAGATCGAGATTGCCAATGAGGCGACCAGACCCGAAGAGCGGATCGAGCAGGCTCTCGATCGTATTGCCTATGCCCTTCATCATCCGAAGGTGACGACACAGCCGGACCCTGTCGACCTGCAGCCTCTGGCAGCGAACATAGAGGCGCTTCGCCTGCGCGTGCGTGACCTGATTGCAGGTCTCGACGATGAGGAGGGCCTATAACCATGGCTCAGGTTACCCTACGTCTGAATGGCTACTCCTATACGATCGGCTGCAAGGATGGCGAAGAACGTTACCTGCAGGACCTTGCCCGTCAGGTGGAGCGCCGTATCGAGCGCGTGCGCGGACTGGGAACGCAGGGTGGAGAGGCCTGGACACTGGTCATGGCCTCGCTCCTGATGGCGGACGAACTTCATGATCTTGCCAAGGAAATCCTGCCGAGCACGACCAGTGAGCGGGTCCAGCGTGCCGAACGCCTCATTGCCGAGAACGAATCGCGCGAGCAGAAGCTTAATTTGCTCGCAGAACGGGCTGAGGGCATTGCAGCCGAGCTGGAGAGTGCCTAGTTAGTGTCGGGTGGAACTGCCCGGTACGTCAGGCAACTCAACCCCTGGGCCGATAAGCACTTCCTTAGGGAGCTGGCTCTGTCGTGATCGTGGTCATGATATCTGGCGCCCACCTGCGTGAGCAGGTCCGGGAGGGCTGAAAGACCGACGGCCATGGTGGTTCCACACATCGATATCGACCGGCAAAAGCAGGCTCTGCGTCGCGTTATGCGGCAACGCCGTATCGATCATCCCGATTCCCCCCTTGTCATATCCGTCTTGAACGAGCGTCTTGCTGCCGAGGTGCTGGCTGAGACGCAGGCGTTGAAAATAGGCTGTGTCTGGCCCTTGCCGGGTGAAGCCGATCTGCGTCCGCTCTGTCATGCGCTGCACGTTGCAGGGCGTGAGGTATTTCTGCCGGAGACGACGCCCAAAGGCGACGCTCTGGTTTTCAGGCAATGGACCCCGCAGGCGGCGATGATTGCCGGAAGATACGGCACGACGCATCCCGATGGGGTGTGCGATAGGCCCGATCTGGTGCTTGTGCCGTTGCTTGCATTCGATCGGACGCTCAATCGTCTGGGCTATGGGGG